>OMLM01007198.1:1609-80121 GCA_900302695.1 Helostoma temminkii | reverse complement strand
TAATATTAATTTAGAATTTTATTGTATTCATGTAACTAAAGTATTCATTATGTATAATTTGGCTTAATAATATTAAAGACTCTGACTAATGAGGTATATATACAGGCAACCTAAAGTACCACAGTAATGAATCAACTTAGTGAACAGTGTTTTACACTTCTTCTCTCAGGTTGATCCCCTTTCAGCAGTTTGTCACATTCTGCTCAGTACTGTGGGCCCCAGACGCCCTCTTTACGTTTGCCTTCCTGCTGATTGATAAAGCAGGCAATGGACTGACCACTTTTGGTAAGTAACTCTGCCTCATCTTTACAGAATTAGATAAAATAGTACTTAGTAAAATAGTAGGTTTACTCAGATGTACATAGAGTCTTACTGAACCATTAGCTTGTAAAGACAAGGTGCTGTGATCTGAAATATTTTAATGGAAACAAACCCCAGAAACTGATGATCTCTTATGGTAAATAACCAAATATACTGCCTTTTAAAAATATTGGTCTTATTGTGTTCATTATCTGGGACAAATGTTTCATGAAACTAAAACGTTTGCTTCCTCCCTAATTTAGCTACCTGCTTGCTTTGTGCCTCACTTGCTATGCATTAAAGTGTCTGTCAAATGACTGAATGTAAATGTTCTTATGTCTTGTCTTCCTCTCTTGTGGAAGGATTTTACCTTTTTCCATTTACGCACTAGGCCTCCTACTTTGTCGTTATTTAATCTCTTTTCAATATTCTTGTCTTAACAAAGTTATGGGGAAGGTGAAAACCTTTTTCTATGTAAATATTTATAAGTAATATATGAATCAGGAAGCAAAGTTAACTGAAATGACAACTTATATGTTTATTAGTGGAACTCTAAAGATGTTATGTAAACATGAAATAGAACTTTATGTATCAAAACTGTTTCATTGCAGTTGACATTTAAGTCCTTTTCAGCCAATCCCGAGAGAGCACTTAAAATGTTCCTGTTAAATATGGCTCTAAAGAAAGTTTGCATACAAAGTCCTCTTTTATTTATGCCGGGGTCTGACCTCTGCTCATCTCTTTTGTCATAGCTACATCCATAAACAAAAATACTGTATGTGGTCCTTTATTTTGTCGGTAAAGAAGATAAGGTTAGGTTTGGAGGTGGAGAGGGCTGGTGCCAACTAAAGGATGGCAATGTTGATGGTGGAGGGGGTGGGTAGTTCTATGTGTATGTGTGTGTGTTCATGATTGGCACCATTACTCTGATGCCTGGAAGCTCTGAGGTGAAAAGGGAAGACATTTGTACTCGTTGCTTATTGCACATTTGCCTAATTGATTTAAACAAGTCTAATGCCAGCCTTCTGTAGGTGTGCGAGGCGTTAGCACATTAGGCTTGATTTGAAATGCAGCACACACATCACGCTCACAAACAGGGAAGAGTAAGTGAATTTCATTTTAATTGTTGCTGTCGACAGGGTGCAAGATCATTGCGGGTGATTATATATGCACATATGTAAATTTTCATATTTAAAAGGATCAATTAGAGTGACGTTGTCTTGGTGGCAATTAAAAGGTCTGCTGTTTTTCTGCGTCTCCCAAAGGTTAATGAATATCCCTATGCAAGTGAGTTATGAGACTCGCATACAAGTGGAAAATTGCATGAAAAACATAACACACATCATGCCACGCACAAACACTGTCAGCAGTGTCTGCTGCTTGCATCGAGCTTTCGTTTCACCAAAAGCAAATAAGTTGTGACTGAGATTATAGACTTGTCAAAGTTGCTTTATTGTGATACATTACAGAATTCTCAGATTTTCTCTTTGCCGATCATAAGATTAAAGGACCTTACCGGGGCACCAGATGAAAAACTACACTCTTTATTACCAATTAAAACGTAAATAGCTGCAGCTTATGCTGCATTAAAGGGACATTTGTTCTACCATGCAATAAATGGCTGTACCCTCATTTCTTTGTATTTCATTTTTTTGTAAACCCATTTTTATATGATAATAACCTGAGTAATTTCTGTTAAGCACAGGCGTTACAGTGCTCTGAATTTTTAGCAGTTAAAAAATAAATGCATAATTTGGTGCAATGCTGAGTTCATAAAAATTGCTACGTAAAGTAGCACATGAAATGCAGTTGCGCTTCAGACAAAAAAAAAAAAAGAAAGAAACTGAAAGAGGACTGAGTGTTGACAGGTCTATAAAAGCTGATAATATAAACGCCAGGCACTGAGGCAGCCTCTCCTTTAGAGTTAAAGGCTGTATATTTATTGCCTCATTAAAGAGTAAAAAAAAAAAACAATGCATGAGCTGTCTTCCCTCTGAAGGTAAGGTTGAGCTGAAGTAAATATCACCTCTCTCTCTCTCTCCCTCTCTCCCTCTCTCTCTCTCTCTCTCTCTCTCTCTTTCCCTCCCTGTCTGTCTTTATAAAAAATTGTTTCTTTCCTTTCTCCACTCGTTCATCACGGCTTGTTTGGTAATAAGAAACAGGTCGCTCTATTGGTTTGTTTTTGTTTCTTTAGTAAGGCTGTAATTTAGGACTCATGTTCAGTCTCTCTCCACTCCACTGGCTGTAGAGGCTTAGAGGGTTCAGGCAGAGGAACATAAGTGAGAAGAAAAGGCTTTCCTTCTGAATACAGAGCCTATGCAGCTCTAACAAGTTCTGCCATGTGTCATTCAAGACTGATTTAGAGTTGAGGAACTAAAGTCTCAATCAGAGCGAAATTGTGTTCTGGAGATTGACGTTGACATTTTGTAAGAAACAGTCACATACATTTTCCCCCCAAATCAAATAATTACTAATGTTAACCACAAAATAGAAAACACATGCTATTTATTGAGACCTGACTCACGAGACTTTGTAGCTACGGATTTTAGGTCCTAATTAGAACAAATTAAAAACTTAAGCAGGAAGACGTATTTGACAGTTGCTGGTTATGAAAACATCAACAGACAGGAAAGAGAATAGGTGGAAGATTTAATGAAGGTTAAGGTCTTATGCATCGTTAATGTAGAGCCAATAGCCATAAAAATACCATGCAATCTCTAAAACCTAAACTGTTGTTATATTGTTGTAAAAGATTTCAAGAAAAACTATTTTGCTTGTTTGAATTTAGTTTAATTGACATACATACACAAACACTTGAAATGAATGTAATTAAGTTCATTAATACAATTTTAGAGTACTTGTACTTTACTTGAGTGCCTCCATCTTTAATTACACTATATTTCTCCTCCTCTTAAGAGGTAAATATAGTTTATAGCCACTATAATTATTTTACACCTATAGTTACTCTGCTAATTGAAATTACAAAACATTGTAACACTTGTACCTATATTATAAACTCCCTATCAATAAATATTTTTGACTTATCCTGTAGTTGGGTTAACCACAGTGGAGCATAGTCTTCTCATAGATTTGGCACCAAAAGTGGCTTGTGCAAACTCAGTGTATTTTTTTTTTTTGTTTGTTTGTTAGTTTTGTGACATTTTGGTGGTTTATTATCTTGTCACTTCGATATGTAGCCAGGTGGAGTCAGGTCGTGAATCGTCAGCCCTAGAGTTGACCCTACCAACTGCTGCTCGTTAACCTATCAATACATATGTATGTAGCATCAGCCTCTACTGGTAGGTTTTAGGTGGATCACCTGCTCTCGTCATCTCTCACATGCTGTTTATTTTTTTTATTTAGACGTGACATTATATATATAATATTTTAGAGTGATAATAAATCTGCAACCACCAGTTGATGTGATTTTACACATTGCCTTATCTTTCCATATATTTTATTGGCTGTACATACAACCCTCTCATGTAATTGCAATGTTAGATACTTACCTAAGCTGGGTCCTTGTACAAATGCGCACTAGTCCTTGCTTCTTTCTGTTTTAAACACAACTCTCCATATTGACCAGATTAGTCATTAATGAAACACTGAGGTTTTATATTTTGGACATTTTTCTGCATTTGTTTTCCATTAGCTGACGTACACCTAGCACTACTCTGCTTCATCTCTTCTGAAGCAGGTAGAGACACAATTCCACCTCCATAAATACTATGGCTGAAATATTTTTAGTGTGTTTGTGGCGTGTGAGCCATTTTCCAATATGATGTCTAGACTTAAATCAGGCCTAAGCTGGGAGAGGTGGTGGGAGCGAATGCCTAAGCTGTGCCAAGTTTGCATCCACACTCAACATGTATTTCAATGAGCTTTTTATATTACATTTAACTTAGACCAGATGGCTTGCACACAGCGGGCAGCAGTGCATGGTTGTTGGGACATTGTTATATGTGCATGTGTCCTTTTCTGTGTACGTGTGTTTGAAGATGTAGTATGTTCGCCTATACATATCTGTGGTTTGTTCATATGTGAGTTTATCTGCTTCACCATGTGTATCAGCATGCAGCCTTTGTGCATCTGTGTTGATGTTAGCCTTTGTATATTTGTGTGTGCTTGTTTTATACCCGTGTGTGTGTGTGTATGAGTGTTCAGCTGTGTGGCGTTGTGGCCAGTAGATGCTGTACTTTGCATTGACAGTGTGCCCAGTTCTCTCCCAGTCAGTCACTCAGTGGTTTCAAGCTCCTCACAGAAGCAGGCCAGGAGCCAGCCGCACTCATTGCTCAACTACGAAATGCACATTTCCTGCTTATGGTCTCTGTATTTGATCATTTCTCATAGCGTTTGATTTGTGCCTTAATAAATGGAGGAAAAAAAGTGTTATTGTAGGATGCCTCTCTGTGTAGGTAAGGTTAATGTTCATGTTCAACAGAGACTTTATTTAAAGTGCTGTTAATGCTGCCTTTTAATAATACTATTATAGTGTGTTACTTACTGTGCTTATAGTACTACAAACAATTCACGTATTGGCACTATAGTGTTCACTCTATAGCATATAACAGTAACTGATGACAGAGCATCTTTGTTAACAGACAAAACATTCATAAAGTCGAGTATATTGTGCAGCTATAAAAGTTCTCAAAGAGTTGTGAACAAGAATCCACAAAAATATTCAGAATATTTTTCTGTTATTATTATAATTTGCTATCATGTTCCCATCCTTTATTTCATCCCCTTCCTGCCATACATGCATGTGTTTATTGTGTTTTTCTGCCAATGTACCCATGCCCCCGCCAGATGCTCACAAGATGGGATTATCGGGGAAAACGTTTGCGACGCATATTTCTCACAAGGGCTCTCTCTGGCCAATTACTGTCTTGATGGAAGCCAGAGATTCTCACCAATTACATGCATTTTTCCTGTCTCATGTGTGGACGCTGGCCAAAGCTCAGCTCGCACTGTCAGCGTGGTGTTGTCTCTGGCAACGGTGTTACTGTGGTCCAGAAAAGTGGCGCATAGTGGCATGTTAGCCTATATTGTAAATGCTGGCAGGGAAAGGGCACACCACATGTCCCACTTCTTTCTTAGCACTCAAAAAAACAGAATAGTTGGCATTGCACACATTTTGTAAGTCTAAATTACTTTTTAAGTTATTAATATATTTGACCTTAACATTTCTATGTAGAGGTTTCACTAGCACAAATGTAAATGGGCAGTTTTTGTCCTAGTAATAGTTTTAGCCTTGTGCTCATGAGAAGCAGATAGTGGATAATCATTCTTCACTCATATCTATAGTTTTGAAGATGTCAAAGTCTTTGAAAACATAGAGAGGTGGCTTGTTATGTGTTTTTTTCAGTCAATTAAAGTGACTGTAAATGCTTCAGCAGTCTTGTGTTGGCTTAAGCCCCCAGCTTTATTTCTCCCTTCCTCCCTGCCTTCCCCCCTACAAAATAAAAACCATGGCACCGAAACAGTTGCATAGTTACAGCAAGTTAAGATTTTAAGAGGCTATGACTATAAACTCCTCCATCCCCTGGACCACAGTTGTTTTGTTGCTGTGTGGTTGGTGTGTGTGGCTTTTCAGTCTCACTTCTCCAGAAAGGCGGGATATATTTTTTTTCTTCATTTACAGATGGACAGAACCACAGATAAATGTTAACCCTTATTTTTGCACATGTAGGCACCGAATAAGTCACATGTTCACTTTCCTTTTTTAGTTTTGACTGCATATATTCAGACGGTGCCTCTCTGCGTTTCCACTTTCCAGTTTGTTTCTCACTAAAGTATTTTGACTCACAACCGACTGAAGAAGTGAGTCATGACACTCAGGATGCTGACACCAAAATATCTAACCTTATTTACCTTGGAAGTGTTTACATGTGTCAGTCTCTCTCTCATTTCCCAGCCTTCCACTCACTTATACACTCTTCGGAGCCCCTGCTGTGCTCATAGGTGATACTGACACATGGCTGCTACATTTGCTGTTTTTGCAAATCTGGCTCTTTTGTTGCAATGTCTATTCTTACTCCCCTCCGGTCTCCACTCAGCTTTGTGTAAATGTCACTCTTCCCCAGTCGTTTCTCTTGGGTGCCGCGAATTTCGAGTTTGATCAGTTACGCTGTCAGTGAAGTATCACTCAAATTCAACACAACAATAAATCATAGCCTCCTAGGGTTTTGTGTTGTGGTAATACCACTTCTTTGAATTCTCTTTCTAACAATAACATCTGAATCAATCAATAGAATAATGCCACGCATGTTCAAGATTTAATTAGTCCCCTTTACAGTACTTTGTTCATGTTTATCACGTGGCTTGAAAATGCATGTCCGTTCTTCGTGGTTAAATTGATAATCCTTTATTTTCAACTTAAAAAATTTGTTGTGGTACTAAAACTACTTAAAGTAATTTTAAAACAATTCGTGATTGCGCCTATGCACTAAATTTTGTGTCTTTACGCAAAATCGCGTGTAACCATACTATGTGCTCCTATTGGGTCTAATCTCCTACTTTTAGATATTTGTGGGATTGCGTGTGTGATTTTAAAAAATTTTTAACTTTATTAAACATGATGTGTCTTTATTAAATAGAGAATTATTCCTATATTACATTTATTTTATGTAGTGTTGAAACCATTGTTTTATTATTAATTAATTTGCTGATTATTTGCAGGAATATTTTCCAGTTAATAGTTTTATCAATGTAATAACAGAAAATAGTGAAAAATGCAATCATAAAATGAAATCATAATTTGCAAGTTGACTTGCTTGTAATCTCTGAACAAAAGTCCAAAACTCCAAAATATTCTGTTTACAAACACAGAACAAACGAATAGCGAAGAAATTCCCAGTAAAAGTGAGAATTTACAGAATTACATTGGATTGCTAACGGACTAACAGATCATTTCAGAGTGGATAGCTTAACACACTGACATGTCAGAAAGCTTGAATTCTTTATTCTTTATTGTTGTGTTACCATGTATCACAAACCTTGGATATAAACATACACTTAAATCACTTTTTTTTCCCACTCTGAGGTGAATCAGCAGCCAGACCATCTAGCAGTCGTCACATTTTTGACTGTATTTCACAAGGTCTCTTTGAAGGCTATTGTTCTAACGTCCCTGCCTTTTGCTGTAATTTAATGTCTTGTTGTAAGATAGAGGAAGCAGCGGTTTGTTTACAACTTCTCTCTGTAGACTTGTGGTTACAGGTACTGATAATGGCTGCTAATTTCAAAGGCCTTGTGGGATCTGTCCCCACCACAGCCTGCTGTTGTCCCTGTGGACCTTTGTGTGTATGTGTGTGCAAGAATAGAGACAAAGTGAGCAGTTGGGCGATCAGCCACCTTGCTTGTGCGTGCACGTTAATCTCTGTGTGTGTGTTTATATGTTTCTCCCTCGAGTGGGTTTAATGGGGATTTGGGGAGGGTGTGAAAAGCCCAAGCGACGCCTTACAGTAGGCCAGCCGCTGTGAGCAGAGGAGACAAGGCTGAAACCTGGCCAAATGCTGGATCCCTGTAACTGAGAGGGGGAGATGGCACCAGGGGACCTATCAAAGCAAATTCTGTGTTTTTAGGTTTGTATATGTGTATGAATTTATTTGGATTACATAGTTGTGTGACTGCATATGTGTACAACAATATGCAGTCGCTGTATGATCTAACTTCCCTCTTTACTTCTCTCCACTAACCTTCCAACGGAGATGCAGCTGGAACATACACGACAGGCATTTATCCAGCAGGATGAAGCCCACAGTGGCTCTATCTCAGCTCTGGACATCATGGTTACCATCCGGCCGCAAATGCTCACACCTGTTGTGGAGGAAAACCTTGTGGTGAAGGTCTTTTTTGTTTGGCTGTGTGGTTTTCTCATCTATGTCGTCCACAAAGCCAAAGACTGAGTGGTTAAAAATAGCAAGTTTGTTCGCTGCTGTGCACATGTGAGATAGTTTTGTCATTATGTGTTCTTTATTCATCAGCACCAAATTGAAACATTAAGTAATTGTAATACTGTAACAATTCAATTTTACATGTTAGCTGCAATTTAATATAAATTTATATTCACCACATGTTGGTGATGTTAAGTATCAAACATAAAAAGGTGAATGTTGTGGATTATAAAAAACACCTAATTGGTAAAAAAAAAAAAAAAAAAGTTTGGTACTGATTTGCTAAAATCAGCTAGCAAGCCTGAAACTTTAGAAAGATTTCTGTAAAGAGGTTAGGCTGAGCTGTTTTCTTACATCCGGTCACTGTCTTTCTCTCCCCAGTGTTCACTTCTTTCACTCACACTCCCACAGCCAAACACTGGCTTTCTCTTCTCTTCCACATCTCTCTCTCATTTCTTCTTCTTCTTCTTCTTCCGCCTTCTTACCTTTTCTGTCACCTCCCATCCGCTCTCTCTCTTCTTCCCTCCCTTTTTTCTCATTCTCTATCTCTCAACCGCCTCTCTTTCTGTCCCTCTCTCCCCCGTGTCTCTGTCTTTCTCCCAACATGTCATTAAGTCTAACCTCTCTGGCAGTGTCAAAGCCAAGCAGGCCAGCTGAATGGGAAGAGAGAGATAGATGGTGACTGGAGCTCCATCATCTTTGCCTGTGTTTATGTGTGAGCAGCTGTGCATGTGTACTCTATTTGTTTTTAACTGAGATGTTTGTCTTCTTTGTGTCTTGTCTTTTCTTTTTGTGTGTTAGTATTTTTGTTACGCGTGTGGATGTCTTGTGTCTGTGTCCATGTCTTGCCCCATTTCATAAACACCTTGTAGACTCTGTCATTTTCTCCACTGTGTTTACCTCACCGACCAGACATATTGGTGTGCTGTTAGTAAACTCTCTCTCTCTCTCTCTCTCTCTCTCTCTCTCTCACACACACACACACACACACACACAAAAACCTCATAAACACTGCAGATATATTAAAGGAGGCATTATGGCAGAACACAAATAGTGAAACAGCAACCTTTAATTCACCTCCCAGATATGATAAATGATCAGCACTACATTCTTTCCTCTGAATATTGCTCTATTGTTCTAATGTCCATCCTCTCCCACCCTGCAAAAAGACTCTGCTGGATGTCGTGAGAACATCCATGCCTATAGATTTAAAGATATGAACAGATACAAAAGTGTCTCTCTGTTAGGGAAGTTTCAAGCCAGAGCTTCTCTCCCTTGTTGCACATGAAAGGCTGAAAGCAACCTTCCTGCATGTGTCTATAAAGCAAACAGTGCCATCTAGTGAAAGGAAGTTCTAAATTTTCTGTTGACAGCAGCAGAACCTCAACACTCAGCTGATACTCTTGCCTTAATAACCCATAATATTTGAGGGAAATGCACTTGAAACACATATTTCTTAACATTTCTCTAAACAGACATCATTTAGAGCTGCACCTCAGAGCATTTTAGAGCCTGATTTGATAAAGATGGGGTCTTGGTTCACATAAAAGAGTTTGTGGGCAGTGTGGAATGTCCTTAAGAGCACAGCGTCTATTTTTAATCTGTTACCTTTTTTCTATTTTCTGTTGTTTTACCACTTCCTTCACCTCATAAAGAAAGTTAATTAAACTCCCTGAGAGTGTTCATCCTGTGATGGAAAAAGTAGTGGTTGAAACAGGTTTACTTGTCCCTGCAGAGCAATCGTAGTAAGCAACTTTTTTCATTAACCACCACAGTCAACATTTCACATCCAAATGCATCCTTGAAGGAATTTTTTTCTATTTTGAAGATGATTGTTCTGTGTATTTGTGGGTTACTGTATTGCCTGTTAAATTACACCTCTTCTTACTTTTCCAGGTCACGGATGGGAGCACATCTCATCAGGTTAGCTTCGTCTGTTTAACGACTTCAGCTCACTGCGCAGCAACATGGACCTCATCAGAAAGATCCTTAGTACCTTGGTTGGCCATCACTGAGAGGCTGAAGTCACCAAAGGTAACGAGGAAGGAAAAAACAAAGCTGTTACACAAACTTGCACTGTATTAACACTGAAAGTTGTTTTTGAGCAAATTTTACTCACATACAGTGAAGTTCTCACAGGACACAAATACAAAACAAATTTCTGTAAGTGCCCATGTGCATAGACTAATGCCGTCATGGCCTACAGGCATGAATGTGTTTCCAAATAATGTATTTACGTGTGTGTGCTGAAAGGATGGTGGAAACTAGTTTATGTTTGGTTTTCTTCCCTCCCCATGGCTTTTAAATGGGCATGCTGGATCCGACCCAGCACACGTACTGCGTACCCACAATCCCTGATGGTGCCTTTGTGGTACTGATCTGAGGACCACATTATTTGTCCTTGGATGTTTTTGGATTTGCTTTTTAATTCTTCAAAAACAGATAAAATACTTCATTTATCCCACAAAGTGCCCACTTGAGGATGTGTTGTGCAGTCACACCTTGTTGATCAAGCGAACCTTCTTTACCGATGGACCTTTTTGACTTTGCCATCTAAATTGTTGTGGAGCAGTGTGAAGGTGTGAAGCTATTAGGTGGCAATATTTGATCAAACTTCTTTTTTATTTACCTGTTGTATGTGTTTCTCTGTTTCCCATGGTTAGTTTCTTAAAGTCCTTATCTCTCTCACTTGCTTGCCCCACTTGCTGTATCTCATTCCTCAGTACTTGGCAAGGAGCCCACTTGGCATTCTCTGTCTTTCTTCCTTTCTGTGTCTTTCTTTCTTGACTCGCTCGCCTCTGGTTGTCTTTAAGAAACCACTCTGACTTCTCTTCACATGGCCCAGACCCACGATGCTATCTGAAGTCTTATCAAGGGTGTGGACCATACCCAACCCAGACCAATAGCCCATATTCTCCCAAGTGGTCCCACCGTGGTCACACTGAGACTGACCTTGGCTTGACCTATTGTGGCCCATAGCCAGCCACACCTCCACAGCTACCACCCATCCACCCTCCACTCCCTGAGTCATTAAACCCTCCTTAGGGACTGTAAGTGTTCGGCTCCAACTAGCTGGTCCACAAACACATACTGTACACACACAGACACACACACATGTATATACAGTGTGTGCATATTTTGTAAGACACTCTTCACTAACATTTCTCACAAACACACAAGTATTCAAATGCATTAACACAGCCAAGCATGCACACATGCTTAATAATCCTGATTGATTCCGTATGTGCACCAAGGCCACTGTTTTGCCTTGGGGACATCGTTACAGTGCTTAACGCCTACACAACAGTGAGTTTACACTAGTGTTTTTGCATGTGCGCACAGGAGACCTTTACAGAAAACACCTTTGATTCAGGTAGAAGTGCATGACCACAAGGCACGTTATGACTGTGCATCTGTGTGAGCAGGTTAAAATCAGTGTGCTGAGGATGTACAGTATGTGTTCATCATGTGTTTCACCACTGAAGACTGAAATGTCTCAGCAACTATTGGATAGATTGCTCTGAAATTCAGTACAGATATTAATGTCCACCTCATGATAAAGCCAAGTAATTTTGGTGATCCTCAGATTTTTACTCTAGTGCCATAATGAGTTTGACATTTGAGGTTTTCAAATTCTACATCTCAACAGCTATTGCGTGAACTACCGTGACATTTGGTACAAATAATCATGTGCCCATCAGGATTAATTTGACTAACACTGGTTTTCTTTTGACGTTTTACTCGTGGCATCATCAGGCAAAATTTATAAATTGTTAAACATTAGCTTGTTAGCATTCTGTTGTTAGCATTTTACTGAAAGCAGTGTTTTTAGTGTTGCATCACAGAGCTGGAGCCAGGATGGCGATTCTTTGTTTTTTATTCATACAATTGCTTATTATTATTTATTTATCTCTTTTATGTTTTACTTTTGTGTTTTTGTTGTCTGGCCTTGCTTTCACTACTTATTTTTTTCATGTCCCATTTATAATGTGCTTTGTAATTGTTTTCAAAAGTGCTGTATAAATAATAGTTGTTATTATTATAATACTCTAGACCTCATTGGTTTGCACTCATTAACAACAGATCACTAATTGTCTTAACAAAGCATGGAAGGAAGAGATTAATTTTAATAATTCTGCGACATTCAGCTGTTTCAATGCTGCGTGTTGGTAGGTGTTGGTCTGCAAACATCAGCAGCATTAATATAACAGTCAGATCACTTTGCATGTATGTGTATGTGGTCACTACAGGCTACAGACACATTATCAGCATTGTGATCTATGACTTCCATAGACAGAACTCTGTGTATGTGTGAGTGTGGTATTTGTGTGTGTGTGTGTGTGTGTAATTAGGTTTATCCTAGTGGGCTCTCTCGTATGCTTGTGAGCCTTACCTGCGTGTGTTTGTGTGTGTTTGTGTGTGTGTGTGTGTGTGTGTGTGTGTGTGTGAGAGAGATTGAGGGAGAAGGAGCACATGCCTACTGGGTAAGCTGAGCCTCGACGGGGTGAATGGCTCCAGTGTAGGACGACTTTGTCACAACCCCAGCCTGCTGCTCTTTGAATAAAGCAGGTCAAACAATGCTGACTCCTCCACTGTAAGACAGCCTACAGTCAACCTGTTCTTTATTCCACCAACAACAGACCAGGTCTTAAGTTACGGCATACTAAAGCTGCCTCAAAAGTCCATAACTTTACATTTCCATATTTTCTATTTTCTATTTCCTTTTCTTATGACGTGACTGCAATATCAGTAAACCAATTGTCTGTACACTGCAACTTTAAATGTAGTATGCAGTTTCTACATTGATTTAATGCAGTGGATCACCTATTCAGTCGTGAGTGAATAGCTGTACAACTGTCTCTCAAGTCTCTCAAGTAAAAAAATGCTCTCAGTAGAATTTTAGACTTCCAGGGTAGTTTCTTCTTACATATTGTCTTTGTGAGGCACAGGCAGTAAGTTAAGAGTAACTTGACATTGCAATTGCATCAATGCCTGCTGATAATGAAATTATGTTGGCTTAATCTGGGTGTAACCTGCAAATTGTAGTGGAGTAGTTTGCAACCAGCAATTAGAAATTCATTGGGAAGTGTGTCTGGGATATGTTTCACTACTGGAGTTATATTTGAAGCATTGAGACGGACAGGTAGATTGCCATTCTGTCCAATGACATGTGGATGTTGTACTATTATGCTCTTGTGCTGACAGGGCAGCTGAGCTAGAAAGGCAGCTTGTTGATTTGCCAAGAGGTTCCAATATCCACCACTGGGTTCCCAGGAGTTTAGAGGGAGCTCTGAGTGGATCTGCAGCTCCTTGAGTTAGTTCAGATGGTTCAGGCATTTGATCATGATGCACCCTCCTCACCTCATTGTGAAGGTTCCCAGACACAGAACACACATGAGGAATTATGTATATCTTACCTGGCTGGGGAATACTTTAATATCTCCCAGGCTGACCAAAAGGATGAGGTGAGAAAAATATGTCATTGCCAGTTGTAAAAGGATATAGGGTATTTTTTCCTTTTCGGCAATGCTTATACTCCCTTTTAAATGTATATGCATATCTATAAATATTAGTGTGTTGTACGTTAAGGTGTGGGAAATTATGATTTTAGTAAAACCTGAATAAAAATCTCCCTTTTTGTGGAAGAGTTCATAAGGGCAGCTGAGAGACTTGGCCAGATCACTCCCATGGAGGTAGACATCCTCTTGTCAGAGCGGTGTGGTTGGAACACACACAGTCATACTCACATAGGCAAAACACCTCTAAGGCCTCAATAAATAGAAAATTAGGCACCAGTTTTAATGTGATACTTTAATACTGTTTTGATAATGTCACTGTGTTTTCAGTATAACTTCCTTCATTAAGTCTGTTCTAGCGGTGGATCGTGTGTTCTCTGAGGAAATAGTCATTTGCAATCTGATATGGTTACCAAACAGGTAGAGACTGATCCACTGTATGTTTTATTGAAAACAATCAAATGTAAAAGATAAGACAAAATCTTAATTATGGTACAGTGGCAATGGAAGTATTATATCACAAGTGAATCAATATTTCCTTTTGTTAATTTTTTCCTCAGCTAATCCTCAGCTAGGGTGTTGTGAAGTGTAAGTCTATTCCCACACTTGCTTCTCCCAGAGCATACCTTTAGCCCTAGGGTCCATAGCTGAGAGACAGCACTTTCCTCCTTCTCAAACGTCTCTGCTATGGATCAAAGGAATCATGACTACATCAGTGCCAGAGAATCCTCTTTCAGTCAAAACCCAATCCAAACCTATTTATCTTAAAAAGGGCAGTTCCACTCACTATGATCTGTGGCACAAAACAACTTTATACTGTATATCTCACTTTCCCCTACTTCCTTTGCGCCTGCCTCGCGGCCCAACCAGTGCACCCATAATTTCTAACCCTGGCCCGAGACACCACCTGATTATTATTTCTGGGCAATGGGATACTTTAATAGCCCTCTCCACTCCCCTTGATTGGAGATGCAAGAGATAATAGCCCCAATATTCAGAGGAGAGGGGTAGGGGGGATTTGGCGTCCCCTTTTCTCTCAGCCTGGGAAATGGGACCATCACAGAGACGCAATGGAAAGGCAGTAGTTTTCTGACCAAAGGTTAAATATCTTTGTTGCAGGAATAAAGGAGTGGGAGTTGTCCGTTCCTATAGATCAGTTGTCTAATGCAATCCGTATCTGTAAACTTTGAGTAACTTCAGACTGACAGACTGTGCTGACAAAGGTCATGGATTTAGTGATGCTTGGGTGAAATATTATAATCCTCTGGGAGTTTTTACAACAGTCGAAAGTTACTTGAAACCTTTCACTCTTCTCATTCTTCTCGTCACCAGTCGTGCTGGTTTAGTGGACATTGAAAAGATTGTTCCCTTGGAGGAAGGCGCCCTGCCCTACAACTTGGCTGAGGTCCAACTGCAGGTACAGAATATGAAGTCTTGTTGATGTGTTTGGTTTCCTTCTCCACACTGACAGATCTTTTTCTTTCTCTGGGGTCACATGTCACTTTGTAGATGATTTATAATAAAGAATAGTAATATGTCCTGTTCACTGGTAATTATTGGGACTTACACAAGTAATTGACTGAAACTTTGTTGGTATCTGAGTTACACATAGGTGAGATTAAGAAATAAAAGGAAGAGATGTGTGTTTAAGATTTGCACCCAAATTGTCATTTTCAAAAGTTCATACCACCGTTTAACTAACTAACCCACCGCAGAGTTGATCATAAAAAAGTTACTACACTAGACCTCTCCCTGACATGTGGTGTCTTAAAATCACATAGATACAAAACTCATGGAAATAAAGTAACATCACCCTCGAACACAAGTCAAGGTTCAGATAATAGATGTGAAGATCACTTTACAGCAACAATTTGTAACTAAGATCAGGAAGAAAGATGTATGGACAGCCAGACGGATGAGCAGAGGACTGTTTTCTTTTCTTGAGCAGTTTGGTCAGAGTTTTCTTGCCTGGTGGGTTCCAGTGCTACAGTGAATGTTTGGCCAGGCCATATTGGAGCAGGCTGGGGCCAAAGGGGAGCAAGCAAAGGGGCCCAGCACTACACAGACGCCAGTCCCACCACAATGAGCCACTTTAGGCCCTTGTGGTTTGGCCTTAGGGGCTGGCCGCCAGCTAGCTGGAGCTCTTTCTCCTCATCGTTTGCTTGTTCTCTCCATATCCTTTTTTGATCTGCTTCTTCCTCCCCTCTCTCTTATTTCTCTACATGTTTGTCTTTTCTCTCTTTATATCCAGTTAATTTATTCCCTGTTTCTGTCTCAAACATCCTAACTGTGAAACAGTAAAGTACATTATATCTTATTAGTATTGCCAGTTTTCATTGGCTGTCATACAGTAAAGGGAAAAAAGCATTGCACTTAATAGGTCTGCACCTAAAAATGCACAGATGATGGCTGTGCCTTCTTCTTCTTCATGTGCAGTTGTCTCTCAGTTTCGTGGTTCACAAGTCAGTCAGTATATTACCAATAGGTTTCCTCGGGTTTGCTTCACTGCAGACCTCATGGACCTAAATTCCACACATTTAATACAAATTTAAAACTACTATGTAAATATTATACAATATAACAGTTATTAATGTGAAGCATGTAGCCAAGTCCAAGCACAGTGAAGCACAAAAAAAAAACCTATGCAATGAATGAATATCTGTTGTACACTATGAAAAGTCACAGCAACCCTCATAAATAATTAAAGTATAAGACTACAATTATTCATAAGGGTTGCTATTTATAAGGCTATGCTGTAGAAGTTGTGAGAGGAAAGGACCTATATTACCACCTCTGTGGTTGAGACCCTTAAACTGACACACTGTAGTTAGGAGCCTTTTCTCTGTTTGATATGATGAGCAACAAGAGCAGTGACTCCAACATACCAACAAGCATTGTTCTGTATTCCTGAGACGTTTTCCTACATACAGCAGGTTTATTGTTGTATGTGCACTGTAACAGATACAACATAATGACTTCACATGAAACCAAAATTATTAAGTGCCTTGTTTGTTTTCACTTGTTTCCTGTGTTTGCTTCACTGCAGACCAGTTTTCTAATTGATTTCAATTTTCTAATGTTAACCCAAGTGACCGATAGAAATAGCAAGCATTAGTAGGTCAGTAGGTGTGTATTTTAGAGAAGTAAAATAAATCTAAAGGTTGCTTACTTGAAGTATACATGACACAGGGTAGAGTACACTGTACATGCAATACTTTATATCAGAAAAAATCACTCGTTTTGTTTTGTGGTTATATGCTGTGTTGTAGTACTTGCAAGAAAGTCACCCAAACTGTTTTTCAAGGAGTTGATCAGATGTTTTAGCAGCTCAGTGCATTGAAACAGTAGTACACTACAATATATACATAGTTTTATGCAACACTTTTTAACCCCTGGAACTTTAAACTACTAATCTACTGGTTGATAACTTGCTTTCAGCTGATATTAGCACATTAGTATTTGAATACCATTGTCATTAATTGTAGCAGTTTTTTATCTTTATATCACATGATCAAGTACTGAATGTATTTACATTCTAAGACATTTTGTATTCTGTTATTTTTACGTTTACCACCAATTAAAATCATTTATAATTATAATTGTATTAAATTAATTATTAAATGGGCCATATTATGGTATACGAAAGTCCATTATGAAACTGCAACTTGCTGTCAAACATTATTTAGCAGGTGTGACAAATGACTGATTTAATAGCCTGCAATTTAGATTGCAGGGTTATTGAGTTAGATGTGTGACATGCAGCGTTTTATGAGAAACAGTATTGAAGTATATGTTATAAAGAAATCAATGTCTGAAGCATTAGCCTGTCTAGTGCCGAGTCTGCTCAGTCTAATTGTTTTAATTCATTGTGTCCCACTTTTGTGCTAATGCCTTTATTGTTTCTTTTCCTCTGTGCAAGCATCAGTTGGGCAGTGACTGCTCCTGTCCCGTCCTCATCCAGGTGCCAGAGTCTGTCTACAGGTCCACCCTCAGCTCAGTGGCAGGGGGTAAGAGTCACGCCCCATTGGCTCCCTGCATACCTTCACCCCACCACTCACCTACTCACCCACCTACCGTCTTGGCTGCCTACCTGCCCCCACCCTCTGCTGTCTTCATAAGAAAAGGGTGAGAGAGAGAGAGGACAATGGCCCCTCTATTGCCCTTTCCCTTGCTTACAAGAGCAACTGTCATTCCCCTGCTTAAAGAGAAGCGCTCTCTCTCTATTTCTTTACCTCTCTCTACCATCGTTCTGTCTCGCTCTGTCCCGTCTCTCACCTCTCTGCGTGCCATGGGAAAACCATCTTGTGAGGATTCTTTTGTACCTGTGTGACTGAACAGAAGAGAGAAGAAGAAGGTGGGGGTGAAGGGTGCTGCCTTGGCCTCATGTTTGGCTCCAGACTCCCTACTGTTTTTCTACTTCTCCTCCTCTTTTCCTTCATTCTTTCCATCTCCTCCTCCTTCAGTCTCAAGAGAGACAGCCTAATAAGGAGGTATGGGTTTGCCATTCCTTATTCTCTCTCTAATTAAGTCTGTCGCCTTGGGTCACTTCTTTTTGTTTGTGCCCATCTGACGGGCCAAAGACAGTGGGACTCAAAACACTTGACGTTTTTCTTAAAATACCTACCCTCAGATTTGCCCTTCCTTCTGCTCCTCCTCCTCTTCCTTTTAAAGGGTTGTGTCACCCAAATTACAAAAACAAAATTTCTTACTTATCTTTAAGTGAAATTAAGTTATGCAGATCCTTGTTGGCCTGACAGCCCAATATGATAGATTTCCTTCTCAATAATGATTTAATAAATGTGCAGTAACTTTCTTATGGAACAATTTAATCAATGCCTCTAAATTCTAGTTTTACACACACACTAAGCTCCAGGTGTTTTCAGGAAGCAAAGTGACACAGAGAAAAACTATGTTGTGCTGATCCACTGTCCATGTATCCAAACTCCCAGTTAGTGTCAGTCAACTGCATTCATTTTATTTATTAGATGTGACAAAGCTAAAAGGTGTCTATTTTCACCACTCTTTTCTGTTTTCATTTTCGTGTTTATCTCGTCTGCTATCTGCCAGGATTTATTCCATTTCCTCGTGACAGTACACAATATGATTATATATATCTAGGATACCGACCGTGTGGGGGATTCATTCCGTTTTTTTGCGTTTTTCTTTCAAGAGGTTTTACATAGTCAATGTGTTACCCGTCAGAATACACCTCCTTTACATGATCCTGTAGGTCCTGTAGTTTTCTCTCTTATCTATTTCCATTTTGTAAACCGCTTCACGGTGTAGAAACCGTGAACTCTGAATTAAAACATGGATTAAACAGAGCTTTGAGGCAAAGAATTTGCAATTGAGCGGTTTGAGTTTCTCGGTGAATCGTTTCAGCTCTAATATTTGTTGGAAGCTAAATCAGAATACCAGTTCCACTCTGACCCCGTACTATCTGAGGCTAACTGTCGCGTCCTGTGTCCAATTTTTATTGTGGTGTGACATGTGACAGCAGTATTGATATTTTCATGTAATGGCATGGGTAAAGAGATGATAATGACATTTTTTTTTTATGCAGTAAAATAAAAAATATGTATTAAATTAAACACATAGCACCATTATAACTTGACCAATGTCTGAATAATCTTTTGTTCTCAATAGCTTTTGGTGCCATAGCAGTGTAGCCCATTGTCCAAGTGAAGACACACATGCAGAACCAGAGGAACAGAGGAACAGCAGCTCCCCAATGAGAGAACTCATGTACAAGAACAACTTTGTCTGCTTCAAGAAAGTGGTGTGGTATGAGGGCTTCTTTTGCCTTTACTGAGGTATGTACACTGGCAAGAAAAACTTCAAAGATTTCCCTTTACCAAACAACTACATTTACTACTCTGTCAGTGTTTAACTTTGCAACTATCTGTTTTTCCAGAAATGCAAGTTTGTCTGCTCTTAAATTGATCATGCATGCACACCCAGGTATTAAAACATCTAAAAATAACTTCATGTCCAGAAACACAGTGGGAGTGACCTGTCATTTTCAGTGTAAATTAGAACTAAAAATGGCCAAACAAAAGCAGCTTTGCTTAGAAAAGCATCAGTCTAGATGTGTTTTATGAAAAGAAAGTCTTTCTCTGCAAGATATAGCCAAGAAATTGAAGACTTCTTTAAAAGAAAAGGTGTACACTATAGTTTCCGAAGACATTCTGCAACTGGATCCAATCAGGGAAAAAGGACTAATGAGTCTTCCTTAAGATACAGATGCATCACTGCTCCTGAATTGGCTGCAATAAAACAAGAGAGAAACCAGTGTGCACAGATTAAGCATAGGGGTTAGACTCACATAGGCTGGCCTCATGGGCAGAGTTGCCATGAAAAAAAAATCTCTATCAAGGGAAGCAAAATGGACTTTACAAGACTGTATTCAAGCCTTGTGAACTGATAAGTCCAAGTATGACATGGGTTTGAATCCAATACTAGACAACCAATTAGGGATAACTTAATTTTGCAGAAAGACAATGACCCCAAGCATTCTTTTAAGTTGTGTAAGAGGTATTTGGAGAAGAAAGTAGCTGCTGAACTACTCTTTGCGATGCCTATGACTACTCAGTCACCAGATCTGAACCTCATTGAGTTGGTATGGAGGAAGAGTTCTGTAACACTGGTCTACCAGCACAGCAGACCTTTCGGAAGTGCTTCAGAAGGCCTGGGAGGAAATCACACCTGAATGTGTCTGAAGGTTCTCAGTCATCCAGGTCATGGTTATCCCAAAGGTTCTGTTATTAGCCTGCTACTCCAGCCAGTCAGTCAGAACTGATGAAGCCTTCTGGAAGGAAGGTGAAATGTCTTCAGAAATAAAAACAAGTCCAACAATAACAATAAATAACCAACAATGATAAACTTGATAAAAAATATGTAAGTGTTCTAATGCAGGATTATCAAATACACACGTACTGTTAGTTTTACTAAGTCAAGGTGGTAAAAGCTACTGTTGTCTTAGAGGACTCAGTCAAGCAGCATTCATCATGTAGTGCTGCAACTACTGTAACTTGGTGATGGTGCCACTATGTTAATACTAGAGAGCAAAGTATGACATACAAGACCAAATCCATCTCTATGTTCATATTTAGAGACAGATTTCAGAACACACAGTCAGTGAAATTCACAAAACAGATTTTTAAAACAAAAAAACAAACACAAAAAAAAAGAAAAAGAAAAAAGCTGACATGAGAGAAAAGAAAGAAGCGGCAAGTCCTAGGGGCAATAAAAGAGAAGAGAACCGAGAGGAGAAGAAAAGTGTAGGTTGGACAGGAGGGCGGTGCAAGTTCACCTCTCTTGACCTGTCTCTTTTGAAGTGATTACTGGCAGGCAGGGGACTTTCAGAGAAGGACAATGAACGTCATACGTAAGGCCACATGCCTCTAGGCCTGTGTCATGAGGTGGTCATGTCGCACGTCTAGACCTACTCAGTCATATAAACACATGCGCAGACATTGTACGCATGCACACGTATGTAGGCATTCACACACTGACATGCATGCACACTTGGGCATGAAGGTACACACATACTAGGGCACGCCATCCCTAATAACTACCTGCCCTGTCTTCAGCAACAGGGGTTAGTGTGTCTGTGTGGGTATTGTTGGGGTCGGATTGAAGAAAGATTGAGAATTGGCCCCTTGGAATGGTGACGGGTCCTTTTTAAAATCTCCTTCATTTTGATTGACAGCACCAGGCTCTCAAGAGGAAACCTGAATGCTTGAATTTCTGTGGGAAACACAAAGGCCGTCGAGAGTGGAATGGCTACACAGGCACGGAAACAGACAGGTCTGGCTCCAGATAGATGGCTAGACAGGTATCCTGACAGCCAAACTGTACTTATGTAATATAAGTTCAAAGTGCCTTTACTGTCAGAAAAGTCTCCTGAAGGAAACATGTAGAATCAGCAGACAAACATTGGCTTTTGTGAGTATTTACAAATATTCTGTGTTGAATGAAGTATTTAGGCATGAAAAATTAGATTTGTTTATTTATATTTTATGAAGTCCAGGCTCCTCCTTCCTTTTGTGAGAGTGTGGCTTCGCTACATGCATGATTTGTGGATTATTAACTGTGTTTCTTTAAGAAGTGCGTGCCTGTGTGTGCATGTCTTTATTTGCCCCTGTGCATGTGTGTGCATGCGTGTGTGTGTGCGTCCATGCACGTGCGCATGCACTTCTTTCCTCAGGGCTGGGGAGGGGGCCAAGTTTCATTGTGCTCTGTTGTGATTATTTTGTTTATTTTTATCCAACTCTGGGTTGTAATTGAGGTCTGTGTAAACTTTTGGTTGGGTTGTTTTATACTCTGCCCTTTTTTCCTATTCTGGGAAGCAGTTTCTCTCTCTTCATCCTCTCTTTACCCCTTCTTCTCCTCTCTCTCTTGTTGCTACTGTGATGTCCCCACACTCCACATCAATAGATTTCATTAGTGTCTGGGAGATCCCAGCAGGAAGCCACACTTCATGCGGAGTGTGTGGAAGGTGTTCATGTATATGTGTATGTATGTCTGTATGTATGTATGTGTGTGTTTGTGAGTAGGGGTACCAAAGCACTGTGTTTTTTTCTAATCGTCTTGTAGTTTCCTAATGATAGGTCTCCTACCACAGCTACTGGGTGTGGCGCCCGAGAAAGCCATAAAGCTCATAGTAAGTCACTGCGTTAGAAAGTGCACAGACACATCTATGCACATTCATACATTTAGAGGTCTGTGGGGTTCTTCCCTCACTTTAATCTTTTAATGGGATTTTATGTTATACAACATTGCATGCTTTGAACAAAACGAGGGCCCATAGTTTCATGTACACTAAAAACAGACAGTGAGCTCTTTCCAATGTACCTGCACCTGTAATATGTCATGCATCTTTTCTAAAAGCATCTTAATCACTTAATACAGTGTGAACTACTGCATAATTAATATTGTTGGCACTGAAAGTAGCAATAAATATATATATTTTTCACCTACTTTATTGGTCTCTATGAGGAACCTGTAGTTTATTTTCCACAGCTGTATCAGCTCTAGAAACCCTATCTTTGTATGAAACTATGTAGTATGTAGAAAGGAAGAAAGGAAGATGGCACAGTCACTCTGGCTGCTGACATCCTGGCTGGTGGATGTGTGAGTCTCACTATTAATTCATAAGTTCTTTCTGCATTGGCTTGTGCACATGTAAAGTAGATGGCTGGTTTAGTTAGTAACACACAAATCAGGATTTGAAATTAATTGACCACTGATTATTACACTGGGGTCCTTTGTTTTAATCCTGAGAAAACACAATTAAAATAAGCAGAGGAGTTATAAAATAGTTGACATCATGTCTTTATGTTGCAGCAGAAAGCTTGGCTGAAAGGAAAGATAGAGTTGATGTTAGCCCCACTGTTGAAGAGTTGGCTCCTTAAAAGAGAGCAACTTTGGGAGTATGGAAGTGGTTTAATAATAAAACATGAGATCTACTACAAACCACAATAATAGACCAGACAGCCACAGCTTGAACTGTCTAATATCATGCAGGTCTGCCATTGTCACTACAACAGCTCTGAACAGTCGAGGCATAGTCTCTACAAGACCTCTGAAGTTGTTTTCTGGTATCTGGCACCAGGACAACATCAGCAAATCCTTTAATTTCTGTAAGCTCCGATGTGGTCTCTTCATGGACTGAACTCCATGAAGAGTGCATCCTGTGCATGATGCACGGGGCCATGCACATGATATAAAAGAAAACGTGATTTGACTTGATTCGACCAGGCTACCTACTCTTGTATGATGCTCAGGTGTCTATTGTAGGTGCTTTGTCTGTGACAGGGGTCAGCAAGGACACATTGACCAGGATCAGACCTGATGGACTACTTCCAGTCTGCAAACACATGTATGGGCCCTGTCACTGGGTCAGTAGTTATTTTTATAGTTATTTTATTGCTTCCAACTTCAAGAACTGTCTACGTATTTACTGTGTAACTACTGGCTGCCTTTTGGCAAGTGCCATTGTAACGAGTTAATCAATGTGGTTTCAAAGATGGGGCTGATAATAAAAAAGTATTTTTAATGAGTTAATATAGTGAATGTATTACATTGTGTCTGTTTCTGAATGCCTAAAACAGCATTGATATGAATTGGCTGGATCAACCACTCAAAGTCTAATAATTCCCAACAACCACACCTCTTCAATGAGATAAAAATTACTTTCTTGCTGAAGTTGTGTGATGATTTCACCTATTTTCCATAACAGCCCAAACATGGAGCCACTGGCCTTTCAAAGTGCACTGTGAAGACATGATGGTGTACCATATACTGACAGTGTGTACAGTACTAAGGCACCATACATTTCTTAACTATGTTTACCTGTTTTCTGAGCGCCGGCCCTCTGACAGTTGAGACAGACATAGACCTTGTTTTGAGGCCAAAAGTCATTTGTTGATGGAACGTGTGGCGATCACACATGAAAAAACAAACGCACGCACTGCACATACTAAGAGGAGTGTGTGTGCATGTATGACAAACAGAAGAGCATACAGGTGCACTCACACACGCTAGGAGATGAAGATTGACAGCAGCTGCTACCTGAGATCGCCCCCACCCGTCTGTTACAGCTCCCCTCCCATCATAGGTTTTGATCAGTGAGCTGTCACAGTCTACCCAAAACGCATGTATGCACACACTCACACACTCACACACACACACACACACACACAGACACACACACACACACACACACACACACACACACACAGTTCTCCAAGGCCAGCAGCTTTAGCCCGAGCAAATGAAAGAAGTCTTTCACTCAACCCTCTTTTGATGCTGATCACTAAAGCAAAGTATTTCAGGATACACAACTCATTTTAGGTTTAGCTACACTCAGGCACATTCAATTGACCTTATTTGTTCTGGGAATATTTTTAAGAAATGGTTTAGCACGGTACATTAGCTGTGACTTACATTTTTGGATCGGGATTTTGTTTTGTCAGAGAGACAGAACCGAATAAGTACACTAACTCCAGGAAAGCAAATGTACCGAAAAAAATGTTCTGCACACTACTGGGTGTGAAAAGTAGTGGTTGTCTTTTTTCATACAACTCATATGGATTCACAGGCAGAACCATAAGAGAGGCAGAGGATAAATGTAGAGAAGAGTGTGGATGGATGTATTTTTCCTCTTTTCTTGCGTGAGCCGTCATGACAGCTCCTTTCATCCTGGCTGAGGCCCCGGTGTTAGTGCTGGCACTGCACTCTGCCTGCCACTTTATCTTGCACACACACACACACATACACACATAGAAGTCGAACCCTCCTGAACCCTGTTTTAGTGAGGTTCCAGCCACAGCACATGAAATCTGTTTATATCATTTGGTAGCTGTGAAAGTGTTGGTTTGGACCACAGCCTCAGATCCACAGTCTATAAAAGTAAAGAAAGATGGAGAGGAGATGAGTCATATTATACGTATATGTTTGTTTAGTGAACTTAACGTATCTTTATGCAACTTTACAATGTTTAGTTTTTCTTCATACCTTTCCTGGCTGTTTTTATTTTTTGCTTTCTTATCTCCTTTTTGCCTCTTTCAGTTTTTCTCTGCACCTAAATATAATATTCTCCTCTCCTCTTCTTACCTACCCTCAACTCTCTTCACCTCCTCCTCCCCTCACTCCCTCCCTCCTCTTTCCTGTCTCTAAACCTGTGGCTCAGCACCATTAAGCTTCAGTGTGGGTTGCCAGTTTCTAATGATTATTTGGTAAGAATGGCATGCTCCGTTGACTGAGCTGGCTGGATGCTTATCTGGCAGTTACTGCCCTGCATCTCAGGCCTAAAGTTACAGAAAATACTTACTGGGTCATTGCTGAGAGGAGTAGTGGGGGAAAGCCCCACACTTGAAATACACTAATACTTTGTTCATTTTGATCTTAAACGTAACATAGTTTCCATGCTTTGTTTAAGTCTTTGTAATGGGGTTTCTTTTTCAGACTTGATGTGAAATGTGGATACATTATCAGTCGATCTAACACTCGCATGCTCAGCCCTGCACATACAGTACAGCGTGAAGGATGTTAAGTTCAAACAAAGGTGTGATTTTTATTTATGTGTGGTGGGTAATGTTTTTAGCTATTGCTAATGTCATGTATGGCGTTAACTAAGTGTATTTGTGTCTGGAGGGGATCCGCAAACTTTAAACACACACTCACACATGCACACACACACACACACACTCTCACACAGAGCCAGGAGCTGCGATGCGTGCATAAGGTGCTGACGTTCCAGGTTTCTAAGGATCACCTTGCCTTGTAATTACCTGGTATTCATCAGAGAGCCGCCAACGTTGTCACTCCATAATCACAACCCTCAACCTCTCTACCTCAACCTCAGCCTTCCTTCACTTCTCTTGTTTTGACTACACCTCCCTCTGTTTCTGTCTCACCATCTTTCTCTATCTAGCTCTACGTGTTTGTCTGATTCTCTCTTTTTGTTTGTCTCCCTGTGTAGGACACACAGAGAGCCAGTGAGGGTTGTTCAGAGTTTTTCCACCGTCATTTTGCACAGTTAAGAAGGAATGTGGGATAGTGAAGTCCACAAAAAGCTCTTTATTGCCATTCCTTCCAATTGTGAGCCCATCTCTCTGAGTAGTGTTGTTGTTTATTCTCTTTAAGTAAACAGTATCTCCATCTCCTCCATCTCGAATGTCCTTAGAATCTAACTGAAGTAGCTAACACTGCTAGAGACCAGAGCCAGTAGCCTCTGAATGCTTGTGCTATTAGCCAGCATGTAATCAACTAGGTTATTTCCATAAAACAAGTCATAAAGAGTTAGCTGTGAGATGTGGCAGCTTTGGAGGAGGGCAGCAGCCCTCCTGCTATTCACAGCAGTGTGTTGCGTCTGGAAGAAAAGCTGTAGCCAATACATTCTGTGCAACTTTTAGCAACACAACTGTTGCATGTTGCAGACTTGGGCTTGATGCCTTCCCTTAAGGCAAGAGGCAACAAGCACAGTCCATCATTCATATGAAGTGAATGAAGAAGGGATAAAAAAAATGAGAGAAACAACAACAAACAGACCAAGCCAATTTAAGACAGAAGTGGTGCCATGGCAACTGATTGCTATCTAATTGCGATGTGCTGCCCTTTTGCGTGTAGCTACAGTAACCACTGGCAACCGTGGAGAGAAAGAGACAATATTAGAGACCATGAGGGAGATCGTTTGAGAGTTCTAAGAAAGAAACTGAGTCGATACTTAAAAGATGGTTAGAGGAAGATGGTGAGACCAACAATGAAAGAAAGGGATAAATGCAACACACAGAAGTCAGAATAGGCTCAGTTTCCAAATAAAAACCTTTAAATGGTGTAAACATTTCTCGGCGCTAGAAGCATTCTGGAAATGCTGCTATGTTCCCAGACTAGACACAGTTGACCATTTGTCTTGCCACAACTCCACCACAGCAGCTGCTTAAAAGCCCTGCCGACCTGAAAGGCAAAGGGACCAGTCTGAACGTGCTGCAGCATTATTGCCTTTCCCTCACAAGTACAGGTTTGGAGAATGGTGTGAAGTGAGAGGTTAGAGAGAAAAAGTGTCCCCGCAGGGTCTGTGTGATGAAGACAAACAGCTGACAGACTTGACAGCATCAGCTGGATTTCCCAGTACTATTCTGTACCCTCGTTTCTGTTTGCTTGTTTTGTAGCAGGTTGCTGAGGTGGCACTATTTTGTATGTATGACATACAAAATGTCATACTAAACACAGACAACCTTAAAGCAAGTGTATCTGCATCAAATAGTTTTCTGTTCTGTCTTTGAACATCACTCTGTTGCTTTCCTGTTTGTCTTTCCGTCAGGCTGGCGGCTCTCAGGTAATCTTCACTAACCCTCTGGAGATAGTAAAAAGCCGTCTGCAGGTGGCAGGAGAGATCACAAGGGGGCTGAGGGTCAGTGCCCTGTCCTGTCACCAGGGACCTAGTCTTTTTCTGACTTTACAAGGTGGGTCAGAGGTGCATCTATAGGTCATCACACACAACGTAACTGGACACTAAAGAATCATATGTAGGATATTTTTTAAGAAATGGAGCTGTATAACTCCAGACCTGAATAACAATATTCATGTGTCTTTTGTCACTGCTCAGATGCACGACATGTTTGGATTATTTCAAATGATACAGATTTTTAACTCGAATATGAACAAACTACATGCAATACCACAATACTCTTCAGCCCCTCTTTTTGAAATATAAGTATATGTCTTTTAAAATATAATTTTGTGTATTTGATTTAAACATGTCCAGTGTGATTCTTGGTGAAAATCTATTCTATAAATTGTGTTTTATTAAGAGATGTTAAGACTAAGACCAAAAATGACTGTCAGACAGCACACAATGAAAAGAGCAGCACATAAAACAGCTAACTACAAAGCGTACTTTTCCTACATTATTTACAGTAAAAAAAACACCACTGGGACATTGTACAACTGTAAACACAGTATGATTCAAGAACAATCAGAATTATGCATTAAGCACTTGTGCTTTGTTTAAATTACAATTACAAACTCATTAACAGCTTGCAGATTAACAACTGACGATGACACTGCTGTGTCGAGTCGACATTTTCAGTTCTACAACATGAAGTGCTCTAAATGGATATTAGAAGAGAGCATGTTTTAAATTACACTGATGAGAGCTGCGACAACATGGCAGCCTCAAGGTTTCAGGTCAATCTGTCCTCCTGCCTCAAAACAGATGAACCCACTTTTACTCTGCAACTCTGCTGATTTGTCAGCATATTGCTCTCTCAATACTGGTCCCAGTAATGATGGTGCAAGATAAAGTCATATTCACTTCTTTGAATAGGCAAAAGAAATACAATCTATTCAGTACACCTATTGGTAAGAGACTGGGTAAGAGATTTTCACTTTTTATCTGTCTTTGAGATAAAATCCAGAGCTACAGTTTCATTTATTGGCAAATCAGTGCCAGACATACAATATTAATTCTATTATATTTTCATCTGCCTCACAATTTGACAACAATCCATTAGTTCTCATCACTGTTATGACTAAATCACATGTGATTTTTCTATTAGCTATTGTACAATTATACATATTACCTTACCCCACATCAGCTATCATTTAAATCCACACGGTCTTCTGTTCAAGAACAAGAAAAGGAACAATTTATGCAAAAAGCTGTATTTAACCTTAATTGCCATAATTGGTATTATTCAATGGCACAGGGCTAAAAATTACAGTGTACTGTTTGAACATATCAGGTTTATGTGATATTATTCACCAACACACTGTAAAACAGGTGTGAAAGATTACAGTGTCAAGTTTTGGGCTATTATAGCAATAATGTTTTTTGTTGGTGTTTTTTTTGTTTTTTTAAATTTTGTTCTAAATCGGTATTGACTATTAGCATCAGTCTGTTTGGCACAGCCGCATTGTCTTTCAGATGCTGCCACTTAGACAGGAGAGCTGTAGGATTCAATGAACAAGCTTAGGCCTCCGCTAACATTAGCAGTTTAACTGGCTAGACAGGGACATTAGTCCTCAGGGTGAAAAGGAGCATGTCTAATTAAATTACACAAATAAGTCCTAATGGAGCTTGGCAGGAGAGATTCTGCTTTGACTATAAACACAATCAACTGTGAAAATGTCAGTCTCATACCTGTGGTTGTATTAATTTGTCTCATTTTAGTAAGATGATGGCACTTGTGTTGTCAGATTTAAAGTGGCAAAAATTTTTTCAATGAAGGTTTAGTCTTACTTAGGCAAGATTTATTCTGGACCCTTTTTCTAAGGTTTGTTTGTGTCCCTGCCTGCTGACACGACCACCTGCCAGCACAGACAACTTACATTTAAACTTTTTGGTTAACAAGGCTGTAAAAGTGCATGGAGCCTCCCCTTGCCTTTTTATACCTATCTGCCTGCTCTTGTGGTTGTATGTGCTCACCCTTAGTAGTTTTCTACACATGGAGCGTGTGTGTCCATGTAGGTACAGTCTTTAAGGGTGCTGCCTTAACCAGGTTACTGTGCGTAAATACGTGCATCCTCTTGCACACACCTTTGCATTTGTCTCCTGGTTTACACACAGAGATGAGACAAAGTGCACTGAGAAAGCAGTAGCGGTGTTGGAGGTGGCGGGGAGGTGGGGAGGAGACGAGCTCCAGCCTGCAAGCCCCAGACGGGCTGGCTCCGGAGGGGCTGCACCCAGGCACAGAGCTGCCTTTGTCAGGGTAATTATCCTGACGCTCACCCTTTGCTGGTGCAGCTACCAGTTGGTAGGGTGGCTAACGCTCTAGCGCCACCATTCATCACTGGGGAAAAGTTGTCATTGTAGGAATATGAATACATAATGTTTTGCATACATGAAGACATTTTATCTAAGTACTTACTGAAGTACATCAGAGCCATTTACCTGTTCCCACTAAACTAAATCGCTGAACTTTTTTCCACCTTGGTATAAAATGATTCTGTACACACACTTTCACTCAGCTGCTGCTGCAGCAATACATTACTCAACCCAGCACCATTACCCTAATATTAAGCCTTCTAGTCCCAGTCCCTGTGACGCTGCTTGTCTGTCCTGCCTCGATAGAATCTTTCAGCTTTCAGCAGCCAGTCGGGCCCCAGCCAGCAAGTAGGGGGGACAGGCAGACGAGAAGTGCCACAGGAAAGAGAGGGAAAAAGAGAGAGTCCAGGTATCTGCCAATTCTCTCTCTGCTTGTATGTGTGTGTGTGGATGAACCAAAGGATTATCCCAGAAGAGTTAAATGAAGCCTATCCAAAACAGGGAGGCCCTGCAAAGCTCTTTAAATGCCTTCTGTTGACTGTAGTTGCTGTATCAAGAAGGTGGCAGCAGGCCAACGGGCTTGAAATACAGCAGGAAACTCAATAGGCTTGATGATATAGTGTTGTTTACAGTGGCAGAGAAGGAGCCACCTTCGTCAGCCAGTCTGTCTTTCCCAGCTTTTCCCACTCTTTTGGAGTTACCTCCCTCACCTGCTCCTGAGGACACACATTGTTTGCATGTGGAGAAACTCTGACAGAAGAATTCCAGGAGTCTTTTGGACATAGTTTCTTTGGCAGTAACATCATTTGATGCTGTAATATCTGGTTTGTGAGCAGACAGCTGAAGTTTCATATGTGGCTTGCGAAGAGCAAATCATTTTTAGAGACCCAAGTCAAGGTTTGAATCACCTGAGCCCCCTCACTCTTTCTCTTCTCCCCTTTTAATTTATTCTTGTTTTGATTTCTTTCTTAACCCAATATTATGACTTAACCCAATATTATGACTAATATTATGACTTAAAATAATTTTGTCTTCCACTTGTGTATCTCTGGGCTTGTTTTCTGCAGGACATCCTCTTCTTAGCCGCTTACTTCTTCTACTGCGACCACACCAAGGCTTACCTCACTGAAGAGGATGGAAGGAAAAGGCCAGTCAAGTATGCAGAACTGTGCACTGTAATTCAAGAACAATCAGAAATATGCTATAAGCATGTTCTGTATGTGTTATAATAGTGAACATGTTCGGTATGTACACAAGAGTAAGAAACAAAAGCAGCATCATTAAACACTGATTCTTGCAATTTCTTTGTTTATGGTATATATTTGTGTCTCTATCTGTGGGCCTAGCAAACAACATGCCTTAAATTGTCTACTTGTGCAGCATGAATTGCAAAGGCTTTGTCATATTAAGACAGTAGTGTTTCAGTTTGTAAGACTGTAAGTTAGGCCACTCATATTTTTCAACTGATCCAAACAATCCCTGATCCAAACTTATTAAGAAGCCCTTCCTTAAAATACTTTGCCATAATAAACTAACTGTTCCAATCTCTCTCATTATGTACAAGATTTTGACACCACAGTTATATCACTAAATTATGCTACAATTACATAACATGACCATCCATAGTGATCCAGTAAAATTAGCTTTAGCCCCTGATGCACTTTACAGAACCTTGAAGTTTCTGAAATAAAATCTTTTGTCTGGGTCCAGTTCTGAACAAAGTGTAAGAGCAGGTTTCACTCTGCTCTCACCACAGACCTCCACAGCTCTGCAGTAACAGTAGCAGAGCTCAGAGATTGGAAGCCAGGCTTGCCTCTGACCGCAGGCTCCATGGCGGTAGCTGTTAATTAAAGCGCTGCTCAGTGATTGGGGATTGGGGTTTGGAGCTCAGCTGCAGGGAAGCGCCTCACATGCCTGCCAACCAGGCCGCCAGGGAAGCTTTCCAATCTTAATGTAATGTACATGTATGTACACATATTTGCAAGTAAGCATGAAAACATGCTTTTGAATGGTTTGTGCATGTTCACACTGCAAAAATGCATACAGACCTGACTGTATGTGCTTTAATATTCATACTGAGGAAAACACCAGCAACAGCACAGCTCTCTTCTGTCAAGTTAAAAATCTTTACAATCTATAAATATTTTTATTAGTTACTTAGATATTTGTTTTGAATCCTCAGAGATGTGTCAGCATCACCCTCTATATGACGCAGAGACACGGCACAACATGGAAAAACCATAAATCCTGCCTCTCTCCTCCATCTTTACTCCGGTTTCTCACCACAAGACTGGCAGCCACGGCCCACAGACTCCAAGCTGAAATGAGCTTCATGATTTTTTTTTTTGTTTTACATAACGTCGACACATTTATCATCCCGCTTTCACATATATTTATCAGCGGTCGCAGCATTCTGGCAATTAGTGTTTTACAGTCAGTACAGGAAATTGAATTACACACTTAGTTTGCACAGCATTATTTAGCTGGGCATTACTCTGGTCTGTGAAGATCATAGTGTTGGCCATCTTTAACTCACATTAGTTCTTAATGTGAGAAAACTGGGGCACAATCTCTTAAAACTATAGGACACATAACCAAGAAATTTTGTATAAATATTTATGATACCTAGAAAATTATTTCTTATATTTCAGTATTGTTTAGTGTGCTTTTATCCATGATTGTGTTAACTTTTCATGTCCTGTAGAGCTGAAGCTGTTATTTAATTTAAAGAGCATTTAGTTCACATAAAATCCATATCTTCTGCTTTTAGCTGGATGAAATCCAGCAATGTAACAAAGGCTAGAAGAAAATGTGCACTGCATGATCAAAAATATTTTAAAAGTCTGCTTTGCAGATGTTTTATAGAAAAGGAAATGCACATTGCAGGATCTTAAAGATCAAGGTGAGTTAGCTTGGTCAACTTGAACCCAGGATGTTTGGGGTTCAAGCTGTTGCTTAAACAAGATTTTTGACAACTTGGACATTTTCCACATTTTTGGTCATTATTGTCACAATTTACTATTATGATTTTACTAATATTGTTTATTCTGTACACTTTATCTATTGCATGTAAATCCATGAATGTCATTGTCAAGGACAATGTTTGTAAAACTAAAAAATGCAAAATGATTCATTCATTCATTTATAAATGCATTAAAAATATAATGCAAAGCTTTTTTTACTCTTTTAAACCTTTTTACATTTTTGAAATATCTAGCAGTAATAGGGTTGCAGCTTTGCTTCACATCTCTTGTCCATACTTTCTTTTCTTTCTTCCTTTTCTTGCTTTTCTTTCATGAACTATTGTCTCCTCAAAAACTACTGAAAGCCTCCTCTCCTCTCCTCTCCTCTCCTCTCCTCTCCTCTCCTCTCCTCTCAGCGCAGGTGGTCAGTCTCCGCCGGGTGCCAGTCTGCTACCTAATGCTGAGTTGATCAGGCTCGCTGAATAGCTCGTTTGGCCGTTACAAAAACCAAGAAGTCAGAGTAAATCGTCAAGAGGGCAGTTGATGGTAATGACCGAGCCATCAATGATTGAGCCCATTCATGGATGAAGTGGCTGGAGTGGAGGTTTTGCAGTCACTCCCTTCAGTCAGCCAGTCACTTTCAGTGGCACACGGGGCACAGTGTGCATTGCTCTCATTACCGTCCATTGTCTGACTCCTTTCAAATGGCTGTAAGAAAAGTGGGAGAGAGAGGAAAGGAAGAAAAAAGGTAGAGATTAAATAATGGCCTTGCTGGTGGTATGGATTGTTTGATGGTGAAGTGATAGGAACTGGCCCCTACTTGTGCATAGTGTATGTATACGGCAGACTTGCTGCAAGATGGTCAAGATCCAAGATGACGTGTTTTAAAAGAGGGAACAAAAAAAAAAAATGCTAAAGCCACTCTATCAGCTGCAGTTACCATGGTATGCAATATTTCAGTTGATCGCTGGTGGCTGCTTTCTACAAATCATCTCATTTGTTTGGAGTTGATTTAAAATTTGTGCTCTATTTAGAATCAAACACCCGAATGTTTAGAGTGTTACATGACTAAACAACTTGTGCCTTCCTTCTCCCTAGGCATGTATGCAGCCTCTCTGGTGACCCCAGCAGACGTGATCAAGACCAGGCTACAGGTGGCGGCACGAGCCACTCAGACCACCAACAGTGGCCTGGTGGACTGCTTCTGGAAGAAAAGAGGCCCTACGCATTCTGGAGGGGAGCTGGAGGTACAATTACAAAGTCAAACCTCTAATAAAGTGACTATACATAAAGGCATTATATCTACCAGGACATGTTTCAAAGTCTTGTTTCTGTTTGCAGTTTCATACCTAGATTTTCTTACTAAAATCTATTTACTGTCTTTACTGTCCTATTCCTAACAAGAGCAGCTCTGAATGGTTCAAAATTCTGATACAATCTTCTGAGTTGGCTTCACTTATTACCATGCACTTACAAAATTAGGCTTTACAAGCAGCAGTGAACAAACCACACTTTTTTGCCCAACAAGCTGCCTCATATTTATGGAGTTTGTTTTTCAGCCTGAGAGAAAAAATATAGACACTACTCATAGCTGAAATTCATATGTACCTCTTGTTTGGGGGAGAGTAAAATTATATTTAATCTGTATTTTTATCTACAGTTATTTTTTTGACCATGACTTGTTCAGTCCATTAACAATATAGCTATTTGCCTTTTTACAATTACTAATTAAGTGCCCATTGTACTAATTACAATTAGTACAATGGGCACGATACATCAGTGTGTGTTGTATGAATAATATGGAAAATTAGCTTTTTTTGTTTTTTCTTTTCTGTTGTGTTTTCCTGGGAGCTAGATAAGTTTTTGGTCAGTAAGATAAAATCAAAAAGTGATTTTAGAGATATAAATGATGATAAATAATTTGGCTTTTTACAGACTAAACACAACCAGTTGTTTGGTTTTAGTTTGGTTGATGAGAAAAAGATTATTTCATAAGGATAAACATTGTCAGTGCACAATTAATTTGAAATTAATGTTTGATGATAAAGTCAGATGGGCAAATATTTAACTGAACTGCATAGTTTTTGTTGTTATATGAGCATTTTTAAAGTAAGGTCAATAACTGATATAACCATATGCCTGGTTTCCTTTGTTGCTGTTGTTCTTAGGGAACTCAATTCCTTCTAATTTCCCTGCATTACAATATGACACACAAATATTTCTTCCCTTTTTTTTGAAGACAGAATACTACAACACATCCTTACTGAACAAAAGGGTTAATTTCAACATGCTGTACCTGCTGAATGTACAGTAGATGCTCTTGATGCATTTCCTCTCTCCTCTGTGGGAGAAAAAGAAACACCAGAAGACCAAAAATAATTTCCATGCACATTAGTAGCCAGACTGAAGCCCTCACTCAAAGCTCTGGATGTGACAATTTTCTCAAACTCAAGAGTTTTACTGCACTATGATCACAGCAGACAGCACCCATTTGACTTGTACATGTACTCTTTTCACTTCTGGAATTAAAATAAGCTCATTTTTCTCTTCAAAATAGGTGAAGCTCAGAATAAGTGACTGACTCTCTGAAGTTAAAAATGTCCAGTGGGGAACAGAGGTGGTGAACCTCTCAAAATGAGTAAGAAAATGCTCCTATTTATGGACAGCTAGACTGTGTTGCACATGCATGTATTCGCTGGATGACTCATTACTTTTACATGTAGGTCCCTCTCCCCCAAAGGCTCACAGTCAAACAAAACCATCTGCAGATCCAGCGAATATTCAGTGTGGTTTGGAGTGGGTTGATCTGTGCTTCTTTGCTGTCCATGCTGGCAGCGAATCACAGAGCTCAGTGTGAAACCAGTGAGGGATTTGATTAGTTCAGCTTTAAGAAAGAAATCCACATTTGATTTTCTATTGAGATGTTTATTTCGGCAGTGAACAGTCTTGAATGAAAATGTAATGACGATGATAATAAACTCCCCAGTTTACACTGTGTTTATATTGTTTGACAGTTTCCCTTTCCACTCCTCACCTTTCTTTCGTCTCACTACTTTTTTCAACTGTGCTTCTGGATTCCTCCTCCTTCCCGCTTTCTCCCTCTCTCCACTCCGCAGAAAGCTGGCTGGCTCGGAGCCCATCCCCAAGTCTCGGATCAGCCTGCCGGCGCCCAACCCCAACCACATCGGAGGCTTCAGGTTGGCCGTGGCCACGTTCACTGGCACTGAGAGCAAGTTTGGACTCAATCTCCCACACTACACAGGGGGGACGGCAGCAGCAGTCCCTGCAAACACCCCATGAACTGTTCATTTTGTCAATCACAGGGTAGGGGGTAAGTGAAAGACAAACCCTGAATGTTTACAAGCACTAAAAGACACCAAGTAATGTTTTTTAAGTTATTATTACAATAATGTTCTATGTTTTCTCTTAAAGGATATATTGTCCCTCATATATAGTAACGTGCATGTAATATGTATATATGTAGTGTAAAAATAAGTGGGACACATACACGCAGTGTCTCTATGTTGTATTATATTGTTCCACTGGTATGTGACACAAGCAGCAGAAGGGCTGGCGAATGTTTGAATGCACCTTATCTGCTTTGGGAAATAGGATTAGTTCTGTTATTTTCCAATGTCTTTATTTTGGCACATCCTCATATAGTCATAAAGTTCACTACAAAGCACTGATAAATCATTTATGTGGCACTTATTTTCATATTTTTGGTCCTGAGTTGAGTCCTGATTTTTTTCACTAGTGTGCTAATTATGCTACGAGAATTTGATCTGAAACTGCTTGAATATAAAAACCAGTGTTTACCGGTCTGAATGTATGCAGATGTGTAAATAACAAAAAAGGACAACTGGCGCAGACTCGGTTCTGTAGTGCGTCACGGCTGTCTGTTTAAATTTGGACAGTACAGAGAATATAAGCGTTGTGTATAATGTGATAATCCTGCTTTACTGTACATATGGCAACAACATGTGTACTGACAGTGTGAACAACAGGAAAAAGCAAGGCATCAGTTTATTGGCTATGGTTTTAATGGCAAACATAGCAGCTTTAACAGCAAGTACTCTGCAGTACAATACATCTCTTGTTAATGCTTGATGGATATACAATTGTGGCTATCGTTTGGAACAAAAGACACAGCATCAAAATCACACTTGATTCAGTTTTTGACACCCTGCACCATCGAGAGCCACAAAGCCCCATGTTGGGAAATGTCACCTTTTATTAACTCCATGTTTATGCATCTGGAATATTTCAGGAATGTGTTGCATGCAGGCATAATACAGAGAATAGAAGCACAACATAAAGTGAATATGACATATTGTAAACAATACATGAATAGTCTACGGGCCCTGGTTTATTTCCACAGTATTGCAAAGCGTTATTACAGTACACATATCTTCATAAGGGTATAAGATTGCCACCTATACACTGTAGGCTCACGAGTTGCAGCAACACATCACCTTGAGTCATTAAATGAATAAATAAGGGTGGACAAATTAGTAGAAGTCAACAGTTTAACCATTAATAGACCGTTTGCATTTACAGGAGTGCAAAGGCAAAAATAAAGTGAAAGTGCTGCCTTGTTCAGGCCAGACAGGAAGAAACAAAACAAAACTGAGTGAAAAGCTCATGCTACAGTGACACTAATAAAAGCACATCGGACTGCTGATTCACTTCATTTTTCTTTGGAGTCCTGTTCTATGAAGCCAGCTCCATAGGCCCCTCCTCCTCACCATCAGCACGGTTAGCACGAATCTCCATCAGGGTACGGGCGAAGCGCGCCCAGTCATCAGTGTGGGCCACCGACAGCTGGAAACACAAGTTCACTGCATTAAGCACTGGATGGATCTTCCCAGTTTGCATGGTGTCACACCTGGATGTTTGCTTGGCAACATAATTTAACACTGCCATGGCTTGTTGTGATACCAACTACAGATCTATACAGGTTTACAATTCTAGACCTAGTAAATGTCTTCTAGTCCAAAAAGTGGAGAACATAATTTTCAAAAAAGGCATGTTTGAAGGGCGACAATGAGACGAGACATGTCTGGCCTCTGAGAACTCTTCAAATCAAGTCTCACTGTGTTTTTAATGTTGTTTCAATGCAGGCCTGATTTTGTTCTGAGGGCCTGCTAAGTATACACAACATCAGTTCTGAGGCTGTACTTGGCTACAGCAGTGCTTTCACTACCAGCCAGCATGCAAACATAAGTTCACCTCAAGCTTTGGGCCTCTGACTATGTGTAACACGGGGACCCAATTTCACAAAAGCGTTTCAGACCACAAAGCATAATATGACCTCTCTGAATAGTTTTTGGGACATTTCAATCTGGAGCTAGGTGGTCAGCTGACTGTCACATTAACACTGGCATCCCTAGAGTCAAGGTGGCAGCATGGTTAAGATTCATATGACCTGAGCTGACCACAGGCCTCATACAAGAAGTCAAACTGAACGTTGTTACTCTGTAAGTGTTGAGCTCCAGTTGCGCACTGTGGGAGTCAGAGTGAGTGGGACAGAAACTGCGGCCGCCACCCAAGCTGTCTGCAACCGCTTTGCATGGCCAGGCTGTAATTAAACAGGAACCGAGAGGAGGGAGGTAGCCATTTTGAACCCCCAAACCCCCCACAGAGCTGAGCTGGCCACAGCAGGGGGCTCTGGCAGAACATCATCTATATGGTGCTTGAGTGACTTCAGCATTAGCAGCATTTAAACAGACTGCAAGAGGCTTGAGTAACAGAGAAACTCAGTTGGACTTTGTGTCGTCAGCCTTTAAAAAGCAGCAGGTCCAAAACATGAATAACAAATAAAGGACAAGTAAAAGCATATTGAAAAAAGTATTTGGAGTGTTGCTATCTTGGAACCATGTCAGGGGTCGCATTTGGTCCCAAAATCACACAACTGGTGGCTCTGTTTAGTTTTTTTTTTTGCATGTTGTTCCTAGTTTTAGTTTTATGTGGGGGCGGGGGGTTTTAAAAAATTTAAAAGAAATTTATTGATGACTCTTCCTTACCATCAACCCACAGTGGAGGCCACCAGCTCAGCTGAGGCTCTTTCCATGTTACCACACAACAAAAAAAAACATGCTAAAATTAGCTGAGGAGCTAGGCCAACGTGTCCTCACATGGGGATCCTAACCAATGCCCTCCCATCATGAGAACATACAGGAGGCCTGGTTGGCCACTTTGTGGTGATGGTAAAGTCATGTGGAGGCCGTTTTACTGAGACACGAAAGAGGATGAAAAAAAAGTCAAATACATACATGCATGGCAATACTGACAGTTGGGTAAACATACAGGACTGACAGACCTAAAATGATCGGTTGTGGTGAATGTGGAAGTTTTCCAGTGGAAAAAAAGAAAAAAATAATCTTATTTCTACTCTTACAGTACATGTCTTTCAACTAAATATACATGAAACAGTATGTCAACTCTATAACAGGAAACTAAACAGATGTAAGTATACGGTATATTTCTACATTTGAGTTACTATCATGTGGATCATTCTTTTGTAGCAGTTGTTCAGTCACCACGTTACAATTAGGAGGGATGGAGATATTACTGATGAGTTTGAAACTCTTGTTTCATTTAGACTAGTAACTCGATTTCACTTTATAAAATTTCTCCACTGTAGCACAACTTAATTGCAACAGTGCAATAAATTCTGGTCATTGTAGTTCACTCATGCTTTGGCACCTAGGTTGTAATTAAATCTTGAATGTTTGAAAACTACAGCCGCAAGAACTACCGGCTTTGTACATCACAGCACTCAAAGTGAGTGCCAACAACAATTTACTCTGCATTTTTTTTGTTACCAGAGTAGGCTGCCAAAATATTAACATTACACGAGAAACACTTGAGTGCAACACTATTTAAAATGTCAGCTATTCTCTAATGATTTGTCTAAACCTGAAAGCCAAGAATAGTCACTCTGTTCTTGTTTCTGAGTACCAAAAACAGATCTGATTTACAGTAAATTATTATACAAGTTATCTATTTTAAAAGTGCAAGATTATTATCTGTACCTCTCCAGTATCATAGATCCAGACTCGGCCCTCTGAGTCACCCACAGCCACTTCTTTCCCCCCTGAAGACCAGCGAACCCTGTTGAGCGCAGACGCTCCTTCAATGGTCACACTGGCAGTTGGTACCTTGTGGACATTTTAACAAAAATATCTCAATCAAAACACAGCAGGAATTTCAGCACACAATTTCCACACATACAGCAAATAACATCATATTACTACTAATGACATGTCCATGTGTTGTTTTATTAAAAATAATGTTTATAAGACTAGAAAAAACAGCCTTCCATGTGACCTATATGAAGGCAGAGAGCAGTTTTAAAAAACTAATGAAATACTATTATTATTACTTTAAACTGTCACTTTCAAAAATGTTCTCAACATTTCAAAAATGCTATCTAAAATTACAGAAGATTAGGCCCAGCATCAAAATTCTGATCAGAACTCCAATACTTTTTATGGTGGCCCCTAATCCTCTTCTATAATATTTCAGTGTCATAATATCAGTGGCATGTAGTTTTCACAACCATATCAAACTTACATTGTCTTTATTTGCTTCTATAACCTTGAGCACATTGTGCAAATCAGCTTTTCACTTATAAAATAAACAAAAATACTCTATCAAAGCTATCAAATCTTCTAATATAAAGAAATAAGGCAAAGACATTTTATAGCTTCTGTTTCAGTGTGTTTGACATAATATATTATAAAAATTGCAGGTTGCTAAAAGTAACAGTTTTAAGTTACTTAACCACTTTTCAAAGAGAATTCCCACCACTTTCCTTGATTTCAAATGGCTCCCCTTTAAAAAAAATGCAATAAAGATCTACACTTTTTACATCCCTGTTTATTTCTTGTGACTGTTGCTGTTTAAGCCATTCTTTTAATGTTTATTGGAAAATGGGGGCATTATACCATTATAGTCTAATTTACAGAACAAATTTACTACATGAAAATGGCAACATTGTGCATGTACTCTGGAAGTTAGACAAACCTAGCTGTTAAATATACAGCTTCTCTAAATTCAAGTGTGGACACATGCGGCTATTTACTGTAAAATAACTGTGTGTGTGTTTATGTGTGTGTTGCTGTTGTGGGTGAGCTGATACTCTTTTAGTAAACAGCAGTGCTTGTGTTCACCTTTAAAAAACCTAAAATCATCTACAGTGTTTCCATAAACTGTTCCTGTAATGTGTCAGGCAAGTCTGACACATGTCACTAGTGGAGACAGAGGCCTTGGCATCACTTTGCCTCATACACCAAGCTTCTGCGTATTTAAAGCAGCGTTAACCACAGACTGACTGCCATTAGCCTGCTAGCTTCCACTGCTCCGCCCGAGTGGAACTGTATTGAACGCATTAAATTGGCTGTATGGTTTGGTGTGTGTGTGTGGTGGAAATGAGAACCAGGCGTGCAGCACGGCTCCATTAATGTCGTTATGACTGTGTGTTTTTAATACGATGGCAACAATGGAAGTCTGTTGCTATTAGACTGACTGTGTGTGCATGTGACACATGTCACCAGTGGTACATCCGTTTGTGTGTGTGAGCAAATGTTTCTCATAAAGCACATTGTTAGCCGAGTTAGACTGCCGATAATGAACTCTTCCTCTGTCAGTGAAAAGGCCGCTGTTGAGGGAACCATGGGAAACTTGTAATTTGTGCTGCAGAGGGAAGGCCCAATGCTAGTGGTGGATCGGTGATTGAGAGCACTGTCTTCAGTAATTAAGATTGAGATTAGGTGAGACAATGGATGTGATTTCACGTATGAAATCCAGAGTGATGAGATGTAAGTTTTATTTATCGTACAAAGGGGCTGCAAGCACAAAGAATGAAAGAGCTTTAGAGAGAGGGAGGCGAGCAGGAGATGTAGTCATGTATTAAGTTTGAAGGCATTGTGAGTGTTGTCTCCATGGAAACCAAAAGCGAAGGAGAAAGGAGAATCTCTTCTTCCTACCTCTACCTGAGTGATCAAGGGTTTGGTTCCACTCTCCTATCATAATGAGTTGAAGTGACATTTTCACTGTAATGCTTTCTATTACTAATACTTCAACATTTTTGGAAATATACTAATTTGTTTTTAGTGTTAGCTGACAAAATTGATAGTGTACCACTCACACTCTTGTCTGTTAAATATGATGTTATAGAAGTTTGCTTAGTTTAGCAGCATGACTGGAAATGGAGGATTAGCTAGTCTGACTTTGTCCAAAGCTAAGAAAATCCACTTGACAGCACCTATGTTACTCACCGATTAACATTGTATTACTAAGTTTGTTTTATCTGTACATAAATGAACAGAACAAGTAAAAATGGGCTTTGCTTTACAGAGTTTGTGAAGGTGTTGCAGGTGTTGGTAATTTTTTCACTCTTCGGTTTTTGTTCTGATTAAATTTTATTAAAATAAAATGTGTTAAGTGGAGCTCAACATCTTAAATCTTTTTTTTTTTTATTCAAATATTTTATGCTCAGTGCTAAAGTATCAAATGAAGAACTTTCTGCCTAAAAAATATAAATTGTGTCAAATTTTAATACTTGACAATTTTTTTAGTACTTTAAATGTGTTTGTATATGTATGAGCAGAGTATTAATTTAGTCAATATCTTTTAGTAGTTTTACACATAATTAAAAACAAACTGCAAAAAAAGATACGTGATTTGCAGAAATTATTTCACCCACTCATCTTTAAATAAATGTTAGCCCACAGCACTGAGAATCCCAACCTCTGGCCTGAACTTTTATCTCCTACATGGGACTGAGGCTCTCTGCTCGTGGTCTCCTGCACATCTGCTTACTTCACCGATTTGCTGAACATTGGACAGAGGTTGCAAGAATGTTAGTGGGGCGGCTGGGTGGGAGCCGGGATGAGGAGATGTCATCCAGCTTGATTTAAAGCGATGGCTGTGGGAAACGCCCACAGGGGAATCTTGAATCGTGTGTGCAAAGAGGGATGTGGAGGGGTTGGTGGTGGTGGTGGGGAGTGATGAGAGGGAAAAGGCTTGGATGTTTGGTTGTGCGGTTCGGGCTGAGGCCCAGCAACAGGCCCTGAGGACACCAAACACACAGACACACACACACACATACATGACACAAACAATACGCCCATAATGACCTACGTTCACCCACCAATCCACACGCTCACGCACCTCAGTATCATTGTTGAGGTTCCACAGGTCTAAGCGACCCATCCCATCCACGGCAGCAAACATAGCAGGGTGCACGGGCGACCACATGACGTCATACACATAGTCAGCGTTGTCTTCAAAAGAGTACAGAGGCTTGTTGTGCTGAAAAGAGAAAAAGAGGACATCTATGTAAGTATGTACGGATGAGATGGTGTGGAAACTGTAAAGAAAAAGATTCAGAGTTAGGGATTACAGTAGCTAACACAGAGACAGAAAGAAAAGAAACAGTGAGAGAGAGGAGGAATGGTGAGAGGGAGTGAGTGAGCTTCAGACAGAGTGGCGCTGCCTCAGCCTTGGGGCCTGTCTGGGTGCAGAGCCTAATTAAAAAGCCTAGCACATTCACACAGCGCCATAAAACCTCTGGGAGAGATGAAAGGGAGGGCCCCTCCACAAGGTGTACTGTAACCTCAACACAACAGCTGTCTGAGAGAGAGATGGGAAAAGATGGGAAAAGATGGGAAATGGGAGGAAGAGAAAGGGTGGACAATGGTCAGAGAGGAAGAGGCTTGAAAAATAGGATGTGTGCTTGTGTGTATAGCCTATTGAGTACTAAATGTTTAAGGTATATATTTAAGAGTAAAACAAACAAAACAACAACTTGTCAGTAGTCTAAGGTGGACAAACTTAATTTGAAACCTCCAACCTAAATTTGAAATTTATTTCATTTTATTTTGCTAATGATGGCCGATGATATTGATCTTGCTAAGTTACTGGTCTATGTGTCTGTACTGTTTTTCTGTAGTTCCACTTCTAAATGTGTTAACTTATAGAGTTCAAACATCCTGGAAAACAGAATAATGCAGAACTGCAAAAATCTATAAAGTATGTTAACGTAAGTGTAGGTATTGTAGGTACCGTGAAACAGTTTCTGTCCATTATTGTGCACAGTATGTGGTGTGTGTTTTTTTTGTTGGTGGTGGTTCAGTATATGCAGAACCAAACTATGTACACTGTATGTCCCACTTTGACCGTGAGCTGACTGAAGCTACGGCTTGTGTGTGCTGCAATTAAAGATGGAGTATTTAAATGGCTGTGTTTATGCATCCTAACTGTACATACTGCAAATAGGTGAACTCCCATAGACTACCCAAATCTCCACAAGCTGTAATCAGAATACAGCTTAATGCAGCATGAGTGTGCCTGTGTTTCCATCTCCCAGACAGGCTGTTAGGATTCCAGAGGCTTACAAACTGCATTCCTGACAGGTAGAGTGGGAGGGGTGGAAGAGAGGAGACAGGTTGGCTGGAAGAGCAAATGAAAGAATGTAGTCTCTCTCCCTCTCTCCCTCATTCCTTCTCATTTTTCTCCATCACCTTTACTTTCTTACTTCACAGTTGTTCAGCAAGGGCTGTTAGACCTGCAGTGAACACTTGCACAAACACAAACAAACACAGCCAATTGCAAGCATGGATTTAACCCATTTTCCAGCTGAGGTCATTTTTCTCCCATCCCAGTTTCAGCATTCGATCAGTTGAGCTGTTCTCAATTATGCTCTCTTTCCTTGTTTTACTCTCTGTCTCCATTATGGTGTAACTCTCTTACTAAATCACTTAACAGTATTTCATGTCATCTGGTTGAATTCAGCATTAATTACTAATTACTTTTTTACAGTTTTAGATTCTTAAAAAAATAATGATAAATGAATAAATGCTAATGTATTGATATAGATCAATCACCTGTCACATAAGGTGACACGTTAAACAGGTTAAATTAATTAAAATCAGCTCAACATTTAACAGCTGCCATTTTTGTTTCACATGTCTGTAGGTAACCCTACCCCTTGTTTTTTATTATTAACTATATTTATATAATAATCCTTGCACCAATGTGGGACAGTTCGCAATTTTGTTGTACTGTTGTACCAAGTGTGACTGTACAATGACAATAAAGCTTTATCTTATCTTATCTTATCTTATCTTATCTTATCTTATCTTATAATAATCTATTTTGCCATAAATTTCATCTTTGAGAATAAATCTGGACTAGACTCCATTTTTGTTACCAAAAGCATCAAATTCCACACTGTTTTCTTATTGGAGTATGTTTACTTTTATAATTTAAGTAAAACTTAAAGCTTTTAGCTTTACTTAAAAACTGACTTTGTGTACTATTACAAAAATATTTTTTGTATTCTGTTGTAACATTAAGTTGCACATAATTTAAGAGATGTGATGAAGAAAGTCCTCACTGTATTATACAGACGATTCCAAATGTTAACTATTATTTTACTTAGTCTGTCCATAATCTACCTATCTTAAATAAGGTGATTTGGGTAAACAATCTGTAGCAGCAAGTCTTAAAACTAATCTTAAAATGAAGCTTAATCCTTGTGGCGCCGCACTGAAGTAGCTACTCGTCATTATCTTTCCTGTGCCGAAATGCTACAGAGCTTCTAGCACATTTGAACTGGAAAATCATCATTATAATACTGGATACTGGATAAGTGATATCACTGTGCACAACCAACTTCCTGCCAATTCACTCAGCCTTCCAGAAGTTTCCAAACCACCTTGTCTCTGCAGCAGTCAGAGTCAAATAACCCTGCACGTCACAAACACCATGGCTTGATAGCTTCACAGTGGATTTGATAATGTCACGCTCTGTAGACTGTAATGTTTGCTCAAATTAGAAATTGTTATGAAATGTTGCACAAGCAGTGCTTTACAAACACACCAGGAAGAAATCCTCGATAGAAGCTAATTTTCTCTCTGCAGCATACAGCTACACACGCTCATCTGAAATGTAGCGGCATGTATATCAGTTGAGTAGGTTTAATTCCCGGCTCCTCCTGTCTCTCACTTGTAAGTCGCTTTGGATAAAAGCTTCTGCCAAATGACTAAATGTAACTGAAATACTATCAGCACTTATTAACATTTACCTGGATTGACAGTGATGCAAGCCTTTAAGTTCTTAAGGGTGTAAAAGTGAAATTATTATGCTCTTTCCAATCACTTAGTAGATGCTGGTTTGGGGTCACGAGAGCACGAGGGTTCAAGTTATGCACAATCATAAACCCACTCCCAGCTGTCGCGACGCCTTCACACTCTGGCCGACTTGAAATGTTTTCACTAACCACAATATTTGCACCACTGAGTGTAAAAACACCAGCAGACTTCTGTACGACGACCTTGCTGAACTGTGAGGGCAAGCATGTGTGTGAATGCAAAGAAAATTCACTATGAATGTGTGTGTGTGTGTGTGTGTGTGTGTGTGTGTGTGTGTGTGTATTACAACAATTTATGACAGCTGTGACTGGCAGGTTGAAGGCAAACCTCGAGGGGATTTTAGGTAAGCAAAGGCAGCTTGCTTGAGGTGTATGTGAGGCATATGTGGTGTATCTGTGTTTACATACACACATACACTCAGGTATTCCTTCTACCCACACACAAATATGGGTTATGTGGGATAAGAGACAGACACACATTCCTGTGGTGCCCCTCAAAGGAAAGGGAATTCCCAAATCCTGAAAAATAACACACAATTCTGATGAAAATCCACAAAAATCTTTTAATATGTGTCACGTTACCCTCTGCATAAGTCTCATGGACTAGCTACATATATGTTAGCCAAATTATAATTTTAATGCTTGTCACAGTCAATTAAGAAAACTGTATGTATGTATATTCATACAACATGTAACATGTAACATGCAAATTGTATAATACCCTTATTATACAAGTTGCATGTTACATTCTCCTCATGCTGAATCCGTCTCTTTGATTGCTAACAGTTTTTGCTGCGATGCCCTGCTCGTGCTGACCTGTCCTTAGTATAATTTTCAACTAAACATATGACTTTTTGTCTTTAGAATGGCTCCTGGTCATTTTCCCATCACTATCTCTCCTGTTGACTCCTTAATTCCATTTCCTTTCCTATTATTTTCTTTCCATCCTTCCTATCTTATCTCAGATTATAGTGCATTTCCTATTTCAATCCCAGAATTCATTGAACTCTCTTGTGAAGTATTTTAACTGTACCTAAGCTTACTCCTTGATGTCTCACCACCAAAAGTGGCACTGTGGTCTATTTAGTGTGAAACTTCTATTCTACAGCAACTATGACTATTACGGGCATTATATGCTGCTGACTGCAGCTCATCAGTTTGAAAAGTGAAAAGTGGAAGTAACTCAAAACCATTGCGAAGATTCTCAAAGGATCTCATGTGCACAGCTGTAAATATAGTACACAACATAACCCATTTTTTGAATATTTGTCACAACAGAGTTTAAAAAGTGATGATTGGATGATGAAACAAATTGCTATTAGAAAATAGTTATGTAAACAAGTGTTAGTGAAGTGACAAGTTCATGCTTCCACTGTGTATTTTATTGATAAGATAAGTTCAAGTGGAGGAAGCAAACAGCCTTAGACAAACCTGCGTGACAGACTAAAGTCAGATTAAAACTGTGCAGCAACAAGTGCAGCATGTCTAAGTATTATCAGAGTAGATTAAGAAGGAGAGTAAGAGATGATATGTCTCCAATTTTATTATACAAGAGCTAATTCTGCCCAAAGAAATTTCATTGGACAAAAGGCATTTGTGAGGATTCACAACCCAAAAAAATGGGATATTGTGTAAAATTTATAATAGACAATAGACACATAGGAAATTAAGATTATGTACCATTTAAGAAAAAAATAAGGTACTCTTGAAATTAATGGCAGCAACATGTCTCAAATAAGTTGGGACAGGACCATGTTTCCCACGGTGTAGCATCCCCTCTTTTAACAGAGAGGGGAAGCCAGAGACGAAATGTTGTCTTATTCTTGGCTGATGTAGGTCCAGTCCTGGGTCTACTTTGTTTTTCCATTTCCATATTAAGATGTGCCAAATATTATTTAAATTGGTGAAAGGTCTAGACTGCAGACAGGCCAGTTCAGCACCCAAACTCTTCTACCAAGAAGCCATTCTGTTGTCATAAGGACAAGGAGTAAAATCCTAATTGGACAGTTCTGGGGTCCTGGATTCTACCACACAGGAAAATGTAAAAAAAATTTAAAAAGCATGGGGTGCACTTCTAACCCACTTGGTGTGTCTCTACAAACACTCTAGAGCCATAATTGTATAAAAAGGTATACTCTGTATAGACAATGAACACACCAAAAATGTGGCGATGGCAGGCAGCAGTGCTAACGCTAACATGACTAGTGCTGACTGTTATCAGAAATGCGCTTGAATTGTTGTATTCAAAAGGTTCCTTACACCGATGGGAAGCCAAATCAGTGTGTTTTATAGGTCTACTGTATACACACATAAACAAACTCCTTTCAATTTGCAAATGTGGTGAAAGTGGTCTCGCGACTCGTCACTGATACCAACCAACAGACAAAACTCACTGTAATAAATACTTGCGGTGCTGTCTAATCATTTTAAGGTCGAAGAGACCCAGGATGATTTGGTGTGAGGTTCTTGTGCATAGCAGTTGTGCTGTTGTAGTAATGTTAGGCCATTTAAGTTTTACAAAGCACATAACATCTTTTTATTAGGTCTCTGTTTAAGGCATCCCAAACTTTTGATGATACTGTTCGGGCTTTGGGGCAAATATAACTTTGTGAGGCATTGATGCATTCACGCAAATAATTCAATAAAAATAATTATTTGTGCTATCAACATAATTGCCTTCAATGACGCGTTGTCCCAGCCCTAATTAGAATAAGACATTAATTAATTGGTATTAGCTTACTGTGAATTGAACATGAGTTGCTTGCCAGAAAAATGTCTATATTTTTTGATACTGATACTAGAGTTCTGATGTAATTTTGGGTTTTTTTTGCCTCATACCCTCTTGGAGATATCTGAGGTTGTCAAGGTCCCCGGTTCCTCATGCCTGTCTGTACCTCCCTCTCCTTATATGGTCAATTTCCTGTGCTCCTTCTCTTCACCAAATTACCTCTAATCCTCTGAGTGCTTGCACCTGTTTTCCCCCTCCCTTTATAAGCAGGTTTGTCGTTCTCCCCTGTTGCCAGATAGTCTGATTACTTCGACCACAAGAAAGCAACTATCCAGCAATCTTCCTGACGGACCTCCCGGTGATCGACTTATACCTGACCTGAACCTAGTTTTGCCTGGAACCCCCCTTGGTACTGTGAGCTGTTCTCCCCTGCCTGTCTCTCCCTCCTGGCTTTTTCCTGTCTGTCTCCACTCCTGGCTCTTCCCTGCCTGTCTCCACCTCATGGCTCTTCCCTGCCTGTCTCTCCCTCCTGGACCTCTCCCCCCTGCCTCTACATTGTTGGATCTGTGAGTAATCGGGACTATATAAAATGTATTTTTGGATTTGTGGATATCTGCCTGTCTGTCTGTCTCTCTCCCTCTGGATATGTGTATGACTTGGCCTGTTCCTCTCCGTCAATGGTAAAAGACTACGGACTGGCTGGGATCATCATGGAGTCTCCCCCACCAGCTGTGACAAGGCTACATAAATCCTGTGACATGCTTTCATTTTTGACCCCTCAGTGCCACAACTCTTCTATCTCTAGGGCTCTGAGTATAACAGCACTGGGATGTTTAACTTTCCCTCCACTTACTACGTGTTCTAATAATCGCTAATTACACTGTTGGTTGTTACTCTATAAACACATCCCAGCCGTGCTCAAATTCAGTAGAGTAGCATGACCTCGAGTGTGATATTGCTCAAATATCAGTTTTGTCTAATGACCTCAGTAGATGTATAACATTTCAGTCCTACAGACACTGTGTCACTCTATTTTTGAATGATTTCACCACACAACCACACAGTATCCCTATACCTAATAACAAAACTAACCGACATTATCCTCTTCACACACACACACATTTTCTCACTCTCCTGCAGCCCCTCAGAGTCTACAATCAACCCCCCACACATCTCCTTTTTTTTCCTCTCCTCCCTTGCAAGCACAAAAATACACACACACTTTACCTTGGTGCTCCAGAGTTTGACGGTCCAGTCGAAAGAGGATGTGATGAAGAGGTGGGAAAAGTCAACGGTCCCCACAGCACTGTGACAGCTGATGCCCGTCACTGGCCCCTGGTGGCCCTCAAACATCTCACAGATACCAGCCTTACTGGAGCGAGAAAACAACACTAGGGTAACACGGATAACTTTTTCAGCACTGCATGGTTTTGATTGTCTCATGTTAGTTAAATACATATAAAGCAGTGGTTGCATTTCACAAAGGATGTTAATGCTAAAAAATATTTTACAGCACACTCACGGAGCTTTAAAATTAATTGAAATAAAGAAGTCCTTCAATTTTGATGAAAATAATGCCAGCCAGATGTCAAAAGTAATTTTTAAATTAACAACATGTTAAACCTCAACATTTCTTGGATTAGGATCTGAACATGCGTCAACACTGCCATCATATAAATATTTTTAGCATGTGTGTGCACTAACCTTCCATGTCTGGATGCAGTATACACAGTGCCCTCCTCACTTCCTACTACATAGTTGTTAACATCTCCAGTGGGGAAGGCCATACCTGTCACTGCCACTGGTTTGGATTTATTGTACACCAGCTCCATTGTCTCCTGTGCACACACACACACACACACACACACACACACACACACACACACACACACACACACACGTCTGAATATGTGCCCATATGCACTCACTCAAGTGAAGAAATGTGTTTATACAAGTACAATCACTCCGTCTTAACGGGCCATTAAATCTAGTATAAAATAACATTTTTAGGTTGCTTTGTTGGATGACTGTTGGATGAGTGTGTTTTGTACCTGCGGCTGGGACAGCATGTCCAGGCTCCAGGAGCACATCCTGCCATCTGTAGACACAGTGATCAGGTTGTTTGCATTTTGGGTGCCGACCACGTTCACACAGTACACTGGGTGCTAAAAAGACACAAGGATTGAGATACAGACACACTAATGGATAAAATAACATATAGAATAGAACATATCGCCAACATACCTAATATCAAATGTAAAACTATAATAAAACAAAATGCATTTATTACTCACAAATCAGTGATGATTGATGATTCATGGATTGATCAATCCATAAATCATCTTTATTGCTATAATATAGTTGATAACTACAGTAGACTCAGAAACATGATTGCATAACGATCATGTAATTTTTCACTTAAACACATGACATCATTAGATACTATGTGAACCAAGAAGTGCAGCAAGGCTCAGTGACAACTCAGATACAATGAGCCGTCGCCCTTTTAAACGACTCTACATTCACAGGAGTGTGTGAAACCATTATGTCATTACTGGGCAGCAATTCATTTGTGTATTGGGCAGCACAAAGAACCCATTCAGTACCGTGCTAGCTGGCTGGACTCACTGATTGGAGAGGACGAGAGCTGCAGACTCATTATTGAAGTCCACTTTAAACCTACATCATGGAGGCAAGAAGCAGTTTGTGTGTCTACATGCCTCATGGAGCTGTGATTATAAATGACCTCAGGTCGTAAGACATTGATAGCGTGCATTGGTCAGTAATTTGTTGTGGGTCAGTAAGTTCACTGGAGCATCTGAACTTAGCTGTCCTTTCAGTTATGTCTACAGTATCGCTGCTCCTGTTAAGTGCGGGTGTGTGGTTGTGTCTATTGTGAGAATGCTCAGAGACGCAGAGTTCTTGTTTCATGGAAACACACATCAACCCAGTGTCTTGACAATCAAGTGTTACAACATAATGGAATCCCATATCTATTTTGACCTACTTTGATTTTTTTTGACAAACCTTTTAAATCCAAACAAGCAAATTTTCTCTGTCAGCTTTTTACTATGAGCAAAAAAGAGTCTTAGGTGAACATTATTTAGGCAAAGTTGAAGTTCAGGTTATTTCATCAGAGATATATTGTCAGTGCAGTCAAACCAGTTGGGAGCTTTTATTCTCCTTCGCTCAATTGATTTGTTTTTGAAGCGGCTAATTAAAGCACACCACAGAGTTTTTCCACTGTAGGCTACAGATTATTTTGGCACTTAAAAGCTAAATGAATTGCAACTAACAGTTTTTTTCATTATCAAAAAGATTTTTTTATTAACCTGTTCACTTCTGTTTCTTGATGATTCATCAAATAATATTTTAGTCTCCAAAGTATGAGAAAATATAGGTGGAAATATTTTATTAAACATTGATAACAAATCTAATAAAAAAATTTATTTTTTTGTAACCATGTCAACTACCACTGACTGTGGCACACAACTAAGACTATTATTATACTGTACTATGGGAGCCAGACTTACTGTGTGTGCAGCAGCAGACAGGGGGGTCCTCTGGACAGGCGTGCGGCGGTGACTGCGATTGTCCCACAGCACAATCTGTCCCGAATACGTTCCCCCCACCACCAGGTTGGGATGAAACTTTGCAAAGCCCACAGACACCACAGGAGACTAAGGAGAGAGAAACAGAGAAATGTGGAGGAAATGAGAGCAAAGTCACTGCATATCATTCAGTGTGACATTTATCGGAAAGACTCTTAAACAGAAGTATTATCTTAAACTAAGGAGAAAGAGGAAGATGGTGAGAATAAAATGACTGGTCAGATGAAACGTGGAGATAAAACAACAGACGGTGAGAGAAAAGAGCATAAATAAAGAAAGATACGAATCAAAAACGGTAACACTAGACCAAGAGTGAGTGAGAATGAGTGATCAAGGCATCATGATGGGTGGCAGACACGGGAGAGGGATCCAGAGGGAAATTATGATTTTGGCTACGGTGAGAATCTGCCAAGGAGAGAGGGGTGACGCTGGGGCAGAGACCAGACAAAGAAGAGGATTGTAGTGCTCTATCTCCCAGCCGTTTCACATTACAGCATCAAAACCCCAGAAGCCACTGGAGCGCTTACTGTAGCCTCCATCATGACGAGCACACCCTTGACCCCCCTACCAGTGCACTGTTAATTGAGTTTTGGTTCCTTTTCATTGCCCATCCCATATGGGCTTCTGCATGTAACAGCTAGCTTCTTCTGACCTGAGCCACTGAACTAGAGCCACTATGTGCTGTGCTGAAATTATGAGAAAATATTTTAGAATCATAGTGCTTCAGTAGGGTATTTGGCACTAACAAATTTATCCATCCGTCTAGTAGGGCTGGATGAGTTAATTTACAGGCAAGGAAGGGCCAAAAGAGCATTAAACAAGAAGCTCACAGACACAAATCACAATTAAAAACAGTAAAACTATTACAACAAGCAGAGTGTATTTCGCAAAATGATTGTTGCCTAATATGGTTGTAGATTTTGATGGAAGTACTCTTGTTGACAGTTTTAGTGTTCCTGAAAATAGCATGTTTTGTTTCTCCAAGAGTGTGTTTGGAGACATAGTTTGTAACTAATTGCATAATACATTTACAGTTTGCATTAAAATGTTCTAAAACATATGACACTATTATTTGTAATAGACCAAACTAAAATAAATACCTCCGGGAAATTAATGAAACATGAATGCTCATAAAGGAATAACCTGGGGGAATAAAATGAGGGAATTCACCTAACTACTTCAAATAGAATAAAGTTGATGAAACACTGGATAAATTCACTGTTGTGGATGATGCAGTATACACTTCCTAATCATGGTCACATATTTTAGCATCAGCATCAGTTTTATCAAGGTATCCCTATGTCTCATAAAGGATCAGTTTAGGTTCATATGCTAGCTGTAAGGCTCATTATTGCATTGTGCCAACATGCAATTTAGCGACAACTATATAACCAGCGATGAGCAGGTATATATGTACAGTATTCTTACAGTGGGCATGTTTAGAAAAGCAGCCGCAGACAAGGTGAATAGACAAAGGAAAAAATGTTATTGTTGTTATTTTTAGTTTTGTCACTATTCAACTCAAGAGAGACTTAAATGAGTCACAGTGAGACTTCTGACTAGCAGGTGGTACATGTTAATGACAAGAATAAGAGAAGCACAAGTAGCAAAAAGCTATGAAGTCAACTACAAATGAATTCATTCAATTAATTGACTATTGACACCTAAGTACACAAAGGTACAGTAGTGTCACAATCAAAGAAAAGTTGTTACCTAAAAACATTTGTCCTGGTATAGAGAAGATCGCACTGTAGATCCTTCAATCTAAAAATCTATATAACGTTTGTCTTATTTTTCAATTCTTTCTGCATTTCTGCTCCCCCATCCTCACCCCCCCTCTATCCTCATCACCACACCATGTGCAAAGCAGCCAACCACAAACCCCAGTTCATTTTGAAAGGAGACTGGAAAACAAACCAGAAAGAACAAAAACACTCCACACTCTTCCTCTCTCTCTTTTTTTTCTTCTGAGGAGTCACAGCTTCCAGATGAACGGCTCCAGAGTCGCTTCGAATGTCAAGATTGAAAATAAACTAAACTTTAGTGGTAAAAATAAAGTCCCCTGTCAGCCCACCACAAGGAGGCACTCACGAAAGTTTATTTACACGGTCAGATAAAAGGGATCGACATTTTTATTAGGACGTATTAGTGTGTGCGTTTGTTGAATTTATATCATGTGGAAATCAAATTGGTAGGTTTAATTTATATTGAATATGTACAGTAAAAACACCTGGAATAAAAAAGAAAGAATGAAGAGCACATGATGTTAACTAACTGTAAAATGACCTATGAATAGAGACAGGTTCAAAATGTATAGGAAAAGGATTCTGTAACAGCTGCTCTTAGTAATAAAAAAAACTTGGATATTTCTTCCATGAACTTGATTGTTTTTAATAGAGACTTTTAAAAGTTTCTGGATGACTTTTACCCTCATGGTTGACTGTCAGGCTGTCAGGCTCAGGTCTGTTTCCACATTTTAAACCCATGTCCTGCCATCCCCGTCATCCCTGTACATAAAACATGCAACCACTTAAGGGCTAAATTATTTATCAATCTTCAAGAAATATAAAAAGACTCAGAAAGACGTAGGAAAACTGAGTGAAAGAACGACAAACAAACATTTAACAAGCTAAATTAATTTGAACTACTTTCTCTTCCTCTTTACTACCACGTTTCTCCCTCATCGCCGGCTCTGCTGAGGCTTATATGCTTGCCTAAACAGATAGTAAGCATAGGACTGCTATAAAAATGTCATTTCTCATTTGAGTTTCAGATATATTTGTCAAATTAGAACAATCTGGAGTACAACATATATGGAACCTAAAATATATTAATACTATGAACCCACTGCAGAAACTCTCATTTTTGAAGTTTGCAGTAAAAACCAAGCTGCCAACACTCATACTATTAACACCATCAAATATTCAAAATAAACATACAAATCCCCAAGCATATACAGGCATAAATGTAAAACATCCCTACTGGCTACCCACCCTTCATCTCTCCTCTGGTTATCACCCTAAATAAACATCTCTACCCCACATGAGTAATGACAAAGAGAAGCCAAATCAAATCAAGAGCCCTCTCTATTTGCTCCATATGTTAGTTTAACTCCTAAGCCCTATCAGTGCCCCCATCTTAAGAGGAAAAATCCTGACTAAACTCTGAATCCCCTCTTTAAGAAACCACAGGTTATGCCATCATTCCCCTCATGTACTGTCAGGCTTAGTGAAAGAGCTACTGAAAATTAACCCAACTTTGTTCTAATAGTGTACTTTGAGGCGCCTGCCAGTAGCGAGTTGGATTTAACATAAAAGCCTTTCTCTCTAAATACTCCTAATCAAATGTCACATCGGCACATATGTTTTGGAGTTATATGTCTTTTAAATGCACTGTATATCATTAGGCGCTGAAATAAGATCAATTTGTCGCACACTATAAGGAAGTTTATGATCTAAGCTCAAGGGGAATTGGTTGACGGATTCTCTATTTGGATGTCATGTAGAAAATTAATGACTGAGTTTAGAGCTGAATTATGGGGAGCTGGGTTACATTTAGACTGTCTTTTCTCTTTTTATCTATTCACAAGCATTTGCCATCATCAACTCAAATACTGCCTTTGTATCTATTAGTGGTAATTTATTGCACAGTGGGTAAACATGACTGTAACACATTGCATGCGTGTAAAGCTAATAGGTTGAATAAAATTAAAAGTTTGACATATTGATAAATATGATTAAAACACATTCTTGCCAGTTGTGATACCACTCTCATATCTGTGTGCCACATATATAAAGCTACCACACTGCTAGCAACTTAGCTTGGCTCAGCTCAGAGGAAACAGCTCAACTGAATGATTTATTGGTTGCTAGGTCAGATACTAGGCTAAATAACTCTGGTGTACCTGTACAACATACAAAGGTGTACTTTTTACCCCTAGTTTTGTGTGATTAAACAAAACACACATAAGCTACTTAGCCAGTTCTTGCCAGTAACATGTGAATAATTTCAGTCTACTCATACTAACTCTTGGCATGAAAACATGCCTATTGCCCAGAATGTCAAACTTTTCCTTTAAATCAAATGCAGCCACACTCCTCCCTTCTCCCACAGCTCCTCTTCATGTTAAATTCATAACCCTGGACATACCAGTCATACAAGCACCACATCTGTCTAAATAAGACCTCAACAACTCTTGTGATGGCAATACCGCTGCTATGATTGCCTCTCCATATCATGGCTGACTCAAAACCGAGCCTGACATTTCATTTCCAAATGCAGAATGGCTGTTTAGATGGTTCACATCTCACATGCAGTGCAGGTCAGACACCTGCCAAGTCATCTCCTGCCAACCCAGATGGAGAGGATGTGAGGAGTGACAGCTCCCGGAAGAAAAAGCAGCAGCGAGAGTCACTTTGGTATATTGGGCCTGAGATAAATTGTTGAAGTTTTACAGGGAGACACTCTCACAGTAAGAACAGTGGGTTTCATTTCTTTCCTCAAGCAAGTGTGTGTACAATATGCACGTGTGAGGGAGAAACACACACACAGTATCATCTACCATATCTCACACAGGCTCACAAGGCTAAGTGCTTCTGGCAGCCCTTATTATATTAATGGGAAGTGTTCTGTAGAGGATAATACACAGATGGTAGGCTGTGATGAAAGATGGCACCCAGCAAGGGATTAGGGAGGTTTGAAGGAATGACAAAGAGAGAAAGAAAGCTCGAGAGAGGAGAACACTCCCTCCTTTGTTGCCTCCTCCTCTCTTTTGCTTTTTCCTCAGGCAACAAACTGTTGCTAAAGTTGGCTTGGGAAGGCAGAAATGGAGCGATGCAATGGTGAGAAGCAGGGGGGTTAGGGGCTGATAGGGCATGCCAGACAGTATATCCTCCCAAGTAGATCCACGCTCCATCCCTCCTCTCCCACTTGCTCACCACAGTCATCTGTTTTCCACTTCGCATTATCAAGACCAGATGGATCCGACTGTCTTCCCTTGCATCCCCGGTTCTCCCAATGCCCCCCTCCTCCCAACCACCTTTCTCCTCCCTTTCTCCCCCTGGCTTTGCTCGTTTATGACACCCCACGGATTTTGTCACTCTGTGGTTTCTGGCAAAGAGAGAGAAATACCAAGCCGAGTCTCCATTTCACCAGGCAAGAGATGAGGGTTTGATGGAGCGAAAGCATGAAGAGGAGGCTGTAGGAACACAAACGGGCCTTTCTCTCTCCCTCCTCTGACTACTTTCCATTTATTTTCCATATCTTGTTTGTTTTCTTGGCTCATATTTTCACTTTTGCTGGTTTGTGGCTTGTTATTGGATTTGTGTTGTAAATATAATGCAGCAATACAGTACTCGGTTCTTTCTATTCTGATACTGGAACTTTAAATAAAGGCTACAAGTTCCTCCTCTTTCCAAGAGATTTATATCAGTCACATTTTACAGAATGATATTCACATATTATTCATCAAACTTGATAATGTGATAACTATATAGCTTGGAATTTTAATAACATAAAATGTATCTGTTATACACTTATTGTAGTTGTTAGGCTGCCTACTGCTACCTTGGTTTAGAGAGCATTTTTTAATAGTTTACCATTTTGTGGAATAAGCCAGTTTGATTTTTTGTATGGTTGCCTGCAAACCTCACAGTAACAAAATCAAAAGACATATAGAAGAAATATTACAGTACATGAAGTGACACAAAATATTCTTACAACATTGCAAAAAGCAAAGAAGAGCTGTTACAAGAAACTATTACCTTTAGACAGAACTGGCTAGTTGATTTCAGTCTGTTACCAGGTTAAGGTAACTTTACAGTTAACAGACAGACATTACAGGTAAGAAGTTACCTTCTTATTCATGAAAAGTGAATTCATGAAAATATTTAAACATTCTCAGTTTTTCTTATTTAGCTTAATGCTTCATTAACTAAATAAAAAACTTTTCTGAATGAAAAAAAGTTTAGAAGTTTAACAAGAAAAAACTAAAATATATATAACACTCAATGGTAAATTTCATATGCATATCTATTTTTGTACTTGTATGTATTTGGACTTGACACCAGATTATCAGGGTAACCTGTGAATGTTTTTCTGAACTAATCTCACTAACAACAAGACAGCAAGGAATTGGTACTTGTAGACTGCCTGGGAAAAATTGCTTTTTATGATGCAGCATACTTGAACTTACATTTGAACCATTATGCTTGTTTCCTCCTTGAATATGTCACTTTACAATTTAAACAGGATATACTGTATACCATATAGTATAGAAATTTTTTTATTGATTTTGTTTCTACATAAAAAAGATGTACGAAAGAATTAATTATACCACAAAATTCACTATGTACATCAGTATGCTACAAATCAAACGTAATCACACAGTCTTAACCCATCTGCTCAGCGAGCACTTAGAGGATTTCTCCACTAAGCCTTTGAACACATTGCTGGTTCACAATCCAGAGTAATTTCACATGGGTTCCAACTCAGACCTGTGAATAATGCTTTTGCATTGTTCTTGCTTTCCAACACACTCCCTCCTCCCTGCCTGCTCTCCTTTTCTTACTCAACCTTTCTGCAAGTGCCAAAGGCCTATGGAGCAACACGAGGCAGAGAGATATTAATAAAAATATGACTGAGTCCAATGAGATATGACAGTAGCGGCAGGGGTTGTTACAGGGAGGCCTGTGGTTTGTGGGGTTCAGCAGAGGTTTTAAGTCAAACAGGGCCTTTGATGTGGTTTGACTTAACCCACTTGAGAGGCTGGTGTGAAGTTGCAAGATTGGACCCAACTGGGAAGGGGCGATGATGGGTCCAACTGCAGGGACAGCCATGATGAGGGGAGGCACAACTGATACCGGAATCCACAGCACCCGCCCCTTTCCTGAAGTACAAACCCAACCCACACACTGATAGATCACACACTTCCTTCACTTAATTACAAATCAATGGTTCCTGAAGTGGGGTCATGAAACTGCCACAGATCCTTCAGTGTGCTGTAAAGGGATTCCCTGTATACTAAGATAGTGTACAGAGATAGTGTAAGAAGTTTCTTAAAGTAAGCAGACTTAAACTGCATTCACACATATACATTCACACTATCTCTGCACAACAAGGTCTGGACTTTACATGGATTTGCACTTTCATACATGTAGCACCCACCCTGACATACTGTTTAAACTGGTTCTAAAATTAGGGGAAATAGTATGTTTGATTTTGGTGAGGGAGGGTCCCTGGATAGAGTGTGCATTAGGCACAACATGACGCAAGAAGTACACCACCGAACGCAGCAGTGTTTTGTTTACAATGCAACAAAGTAGCGTCCATATAACATGATTAGAAACTACGTGCAGCGTTTATAACCTCAGTTTCCTGAAAAAGAGAAGCTTGATACAACACCAGAAAGCATGACAAATATTTCCTATATTTTATGGCTTTGTGCTGAGCAGATCTACTAACAGTTCACTCTCTCAAGTGAACGCCCAGTTTGTACTAGGAGGGTTGGCAATAATGTCCGTGCAGGTTGACCCAGATATTTGCACTCACACATGCAGCTGGAGAAAGTCCGGAGTCCAGTTCATCTGTGAAAACAGCTTTTGGAAACAGAAACACAGTGCATTTGCAGTGTGCATTGTAGCATAAACTACATAAAAGTAATACATTACAGAAAATGTTTGCCACAACCGAAATTAACAGAAGAGGGGAATAAATGACCAAAACATGTGCCTGCAGTAAAACTGGATCCATAAATTAAATTATATTTGACGACGGGTTTTGATATCCCTATTGCAGTTAAATACAGCTTAAAATACAAACGTATTTAGTGCCGTGAATAATAATGTCAAATTCTAAAATAAGAAAAAAAATTTAAAAGCCCTCAAATTATATTATGAGCATTAAATAAAACCAACAGTAACAGACTTCTTGGTCACAACAGTCCTGTGAATAGTTCTGATAAACAAATACGGGATAAAAAAGAGGGTAGGAAACAGCAAAGCATGCTTGCATAACTTCAAAATTTTTATGACATCTATTTATTCCACATGGGAACAGCATTTGTCAAATCATGACCTGTCTCCCTAAGTATTGCACTAGAATGCAATATTGCAAAATGGTTGCACATTGCCAAAGCTATGTGTGTACAATGTGTGCACAAATTGCACTTGCCTAATGTGACACTAAGACTCCTCCTAAAATCACCAGCACCTGTAAGCACAAGTTTTTAAATGATTTACTTAGTACGTCAAGAACATAAACTCCAGTAATGTTTCTACAAAGTAAAGGAAACACTAGGAAGCGTCCAGTGCAAATAAACAACGGTGGATAATCTTCTTAATCTATTTTATTTAAAAATACAGTTCCAATAATCCTTCAGACAAATAATGGCAAACTGGAAACATGTAAAATTATCAAACCCCAAAAAGAAAAATTCCCCAAAACATTTAAACCTAAACTATGGATTAAAATTTTGTTTAAAAGAAAAAGGACAGTTTTCCAATGCCAAGCTCGTTTATTAAACTGCACACTGCCAGACAAGAAATATAGAAGCCTGACCTGACCAAAACCCCATCTGAAATATGAAGCCTTCTATAAGCCATAGTCTTATACAATAAAGCCCCCGCTGAATCAGACCTCAACCACAAACCCCAAACTCTCCAATGCCGACCCAGCACTGTCATTCTTTTGCATCTGTACTCCCTCTTAAACACTCACTCCAGTCTTTACACACGTAAAACACACACAAACATGCATATACACACAAAGTATCCAGCCGCCTACCTATATATCTGCCAGATGAAAGCTGCTTTTGTGGGCAAGTCTGGAAAAACGAAGATGCCTGAAAAGCTGCTGAACTGTTTGCCGGGACCTGCCAACCCAACCCCAGTATAGGTGTGTATGCATTTAGTGTACCACATCTGTACAGTAAACAGCAAGTGTGTATGATTACAGGTAAAATACAAGTAGGAAGCACTTGGCCGGACCCTCTGACTCTCTAGTTAGGGATTGGTGGTGGAAGGCGAAAAGAAAAACAGGAGAAATCAGAGGAAGACAAGGGAGGAGGCACCTAGCCCTGTGGTTTTGGGGGGTTAAACGGCAGAACATGCTCACACATTAAGAGCCATCTGATACGCTGCTAACTAGAGTCGCGACTCTGTTTGCAAAAGGCCCCGCAGAGAGAAAGCGAGCAAGGAAGAAACGCAATCCACTCCTTCTTCTCATCGCCTCTTCTAACCACTTCGGTGTTCCTTTCATCCGAATCCAAAAGCAACAGGAGGACCCAGTGCTAATGCCAAATAACATGCAACCTCCTCACTCTTTCTCTTCCATTATCTCAATTTTATCCTCCATGTCCAACAATGCTCACTGGCTGGCCTCTCTGTCTTCCTCTCTATGTTTCTCTGTTTTTTGTCATTGACTTCTCTTTCTCCTCTCATGAGAAGAGCATGGCACAGCCCCAGGCCACAATAACTCACTGACTAACATGGGGGGGTGGAGTAGGAAAGTACAGCAGTTGGGAGAGATTGTTTTTTCCCTGTCTTTCTTCTTTCTTTTCTCGATATTATATCACTTCATCTAATGTTCTTCTTTCCAGTAAACAGTTACTTAAAGTACCTATATTATGCAAAATCGACTTTCTGATCTTTTTTATATATTTAAAGGATTTTCCAGTGTACGTGGATACACACAAAGTAAGATAAGTACATTTGCTGATACTTTAGAATTCTCCTGCTTTTTGTAGACCTACGATTGAACGGTCCATTCAGAAATCCTGCCCATAAAGTCGTCATGTTGGATATCAGTGTTGGTGTTATAGTCCATCAGATTTTGGCTTTTTACCTTCTCTCATTCTCAGAAGCAGGATAACTGGTCAGCTAGTTTCTGAGCAGAACATTCAGGATGTGCTAGAAACATGGCGTGAAACTTTTACAGCTATTTTCATGGGTTTATTAGGTTGGATTCTGGATTATGTAAGACCAGAACAGCATGGTTATGTAAATGTGTTAAGGGGGTGCAGCTCCACTGTCACAGTTTTTCTTCTGCTCTGTCTGTCTGCCCTGAACAATGAAAAGCTGTTATGGGTCGCACTGAAAGTGCATTTGGGTTGTGGCACGTTCCCTGCTTATGGTAACCACGCCCTCTCTGCCCAGTGGTGTTGCGAGACTTATAGAACCATAGGACACATAAACAAAACACAGGGGGCCCTGTTGTCATCAGTCAGGGCAAGCACCCTGATGAGTAAACGGTGACATTTTCATCTGATGGGCCCTTTAAAACAAACCAACTGTACTTTAAGAAGTGGTTTGTATGTGTCACAAAATCAAACAGCAGTAACGATGCCTCCTTTAATTACAGACTGATATTTCCCAATATTTAGTACTGCTATTTTCTTGTCATTGTATATGCTCTTAAACCTGAATACATCCAACTTCTGCTGTTCACATATGCAGCCTATTGCCCTCTGGCTCAAACAAATACCCTTGTTCCTGGAGGTCTGCAGTTTAACATTGACAATTTACCGATCAGCAAGTTATGAGACCACATTGTTAATAAGTCACATGTACTGTAAGAGACTTGCATGGAAAAACTACTGAATCCTACAGCTATGAGATGCATAGCTGTAATGTAAGACCACATGGGTTTCAGCAGAAGTATAAATTATGGTGCAGTGAAAGACAGAAGTGATTTAAAAATCCATTTTAGAGCTAGACTTATATGGTAATCTTTACATCAAAATATTTGCACGCAGCTTGGGGTCTTCAGGAAAATGTGGTTCTTTGTGAGTCCGAGAAAAACAGATAAAATCTCTCTAATCTATTGTTCACAAAGCTTGAATGTGACAGTATGTGGGTACATTCCTAATATTGCTTTCAACAAATGAGCTGAGGTGATTGTTTGTGACATCAATACTTTATACAGGTGCATTTCCATACCCTCAGTGATCTGTATGAAGTAGATGAGTCAATCATTGAGAAACAGCACTGCTGGCATTAGATGCAGCAACCAATGTGGGTGGGCTAACACACACTGATGTGGCAATGCTGGATTAGGAAGCGGTAGGCCACATCATTTTACTACCAAGATGTCTCTATAAGGCCTCGTCTGCCTCCTGGGAGCTGTGAAGCCTCACAGTCCTCCCCCCACTTCATTCCATCCGCTCTCCTACCATTTTATATGTGTCATTTGCTATTAGCATCATACTGTCAATGAATTTCTTTCAGAACATAACCTTCCATTAAAAGTGACCTCCAGAAGAAGTGTCATAAACCAATCTACAGATGAAGGTTACTGGATAGACCCACTATCAGCATATAAGATATGAGAAGTAAAAAACATTATGGAGTGTAAAATTAAGAGAGATTTGAGTATGTAAGTATAAATACCACATACCTGACAGTGAAAGATGTATTCTGGTGTGGCCTTCTTAAACTTGATGTTCCACACGAGGGCAACACCATCTGGCTCATGAGGAGCATCTTCATTATTGTTATAGGAGGCAACCAGCAACTCAGGATACTGGGAGTAAAAGAAAGGAAAGTGGTACAAGGGGGAGAAGAGACGCAAAGAAAGGAATGTAAATGAAAACAGAGACACATTAAGTCAATAAAAAGAAATAGCACTGTATTATTCACAGTACAGTGCTGTAAACAATACTGAGTATCTTATGTATCTCAGGATGTAGTAACTAAAGGAGCGAAAACTCTTTCCCAGAGGCTAGTTGATAGAACATCACATATGTGTTTATAAAAGTACAATTATTGTTAATTGTATATAGTTTTTTGTTTTTCAGGTTCACTTACGAAGAATTTTTTATGTTACATTTTATTTAAAAATCTAAAACAGATTAGTATGAGATACCCACAAAATCTTTTTTACAGCACTGTATCTGATCTCTATCTCCAAATACACTTAACAGTATTACATTTGAATACGATTTTGAATTAGGTTTTACATTCAAAGTGACACATAAAGCAGCAGGTTTCACCTGAGGGGACCAGTCAAGACAGGTGATAACACGATGTTTCGACCAGTGTTCATCATAGAAGAGTCGACTGAGGGACAGGCTGGAGCCACTACCCAGGTCTCTGGAAGCAGACAGCAGAGATAAGGGTCAAAGGTTACGTCTTGATCAAACCTGAAGATAACACAAGAATACATAGGTATCTATGAAGAAAGAGATGGGTTCATCTTTAAGGGACCATTTGTGATAACTATTAACTCCAATCTAGTGATTCCTAGAGTGTCTATAATAATTACGTTATTAGCAATTATGAAGGAGTATCTTTTTATGTATACTATTACTCTCAGATTGGGCAGCACTAGACTTTAATATTCTATCAATATAATGTCGTAATGTCATTTTTCACAATATGTAGACTGCTGGGTCTCCACTCCCGTGAGCCTTAAGAACTGCTAGACATAATAAAATATGTCAGAAGATACCTTATCCATTCACCTCATCTGTACATTATGTTTTTTGGCCACACATGTTTGTTCTTTACAAAGGATACATGGTTAAAATAGATAAAATTCATTAAAAAATGATAAAATATATAACAAATGATCAGATTATAGACTAGATACATCAACCACAGATAGACACACAGACAAACCTACCTACCTAGAAAATTAAGCTGATCAATAAATTAAATGAAACAGTGTTTGCAATAAAAATTTAAATACATTTCTTGAGTAATATGAACTTTCAATGGTCATATTTGAAGCAAAGTGAACAACTGTTAATTAGTGCAAATGACAAGTAACTACTTAAATTATGATGGTTTCTGTGGAGCACTGCTTATTAATTATTTCTGGACTACTTAGGTCGGTCTGCTATTGTGTGCCAGGCTTTTCTTTTTGTCTAATTATAGTGGCCATATTTTACATATATGTTTCACTTCTTCATATGTCTCCATAAGAAGCAGTAGCTCCATTGGTACTGGTCATTTTTAATCAGTAATTCTGTGATCTTTCCTGTGGTCTATTAAAGAATGCACACATTCCAGCTATATACACTTGGCTCGACATAGCTGCACATTCTTATCCTGATTTGGCAAAATGCAATGGCTTAAGCCAGGATGTGCTAATCAAACTAGGTCATGTCGGGTTTTTCAGTTATCTTCAACTTCTGAATTCTACTTTTGTACAATACCCCCCGATCTTCATTCGTAGACCAGGATACAAGACTCTCTAGTGTTAATTACAATAAGTTCTGTAAATGAAATTGAAAGGACACTGTTTGGCTTGATATTCCTCCACAGCTGCGTTGGTTGAAGTCAGATGGTAATAGCTGCATTCTTCTATAATAGCAAAACAACATACTAAAAGGGCCGTGCATACTCATATATTATAGCAACACTTTGATAACCTCCAGTTGGAGACAACCATTCAGATGGAAATGTAATACTCTTTAGGTTGAGAGTTTCATTGTCGGTTTTTATCTCCCAGAGTGTGACATCATCATGAAGACATTTATTTTGAAGAACAAAGAAGCTCCAAGGCCCCTGGAGTGACACAGTGAGCATGACTCAGTCTTAGCACATTTCTAAGTTCAAGGCATGCAAGTAAACACTTACATGTGCTCTTATATGCAAAAAACATCCTTCCTCCCTATCTTGCCTTCACCCTGCTCACCCCTCTTTGTCCTCCAGGTCTCGGCCGCTGTAGTCAAAGAAAATGTCACTGTCTTCCGCCAGAGCTCTCTCCATCACCCGGATGCTGCAGTCGAAGAAACTCTGAAACTCGGAAGAGTGCAAGATCTGCTGCCTCTCCTCCTCCGTCAGTTCTCTGAGAACTGGAAATGAGCCTGTGTGTTCATTAAACATAAACACGAGTGTATAAAGAAGAGTCATGCTTACATTGTGACCAGTGAACTGGGTTTACGGCAGCCAGTCATTTTTTATCATTATCGATTAATCAGCCTATATTTATAAATCATTTTGTTATATTCACACACACGTCTCAATTCACATTATCCTTTGGAAAGATTAAGAAAAACTGGAACTTTTCAGCAAATAACATGAGATTTTTCTATTTATTTCAGAAAACGATGTGTTTTTGAAATAGCTTCTAAAATGATGCTTTCTCTAAATGATGGCTAAAGAGCGGCAAACTGAGGCATATTAGTTCATTCTAATGCAAGTGACAATGTGACACTGTACTTGTAACTGCTGACAATGGTACAAATATGGTACTGAAAAGAACTCTGTCATAATTTACAATGCAGTGCTGTCATGTCTACTGCTACAAAAAGCCATTACAGTGCTGTACATCACATGCTTCCAATGTCAGATTAACATTCACTTCATCTCTATCAAAACCAGAATCACATCCAGGACATAATAAACTACAAACAGCCCTAATGCATCTATTCTAATAAAACCTTACAGTAGGAACTTCATAAACAAGAGAATAACAAAGCCCTCTGAGCAACCAGACTCCCTTTGAACGTAATGGCCGCACAGCACGGCGTCTGGTTTTTGAAGTCACTGTCCCCAAGCACACGAGATTTTACACACACAAGCATGCACAGACACACATATATCGACCTTTACCCTACCCTCTTGACTTTGATCCCCCCCTCCCTTTGTATTTCTTATGAGTTGTCAGAAAAGACCCAATGAATCGAGTGGCAGAGATCAAAGGCCAGACCTTCTAATAGGCCAGGATGGAGCGGAGACGGGATGACTGTGTGTTTATGAGTGCGTGTGTATATACATCTATCTGTGTGTTTGTCTCATAGTTAGTACAGTTACTGATATATTTGTGTGGGTAAATATGAATATGAATACCTATCTGCGTCCATCTGTTATTTACTACATGATCCATTTCTCTCCACTTTCAAGTTTGGTCAGGGGGTCAAGTGACAGGTTTTTAATCAGTGCTGACCCCTGCATACCATGGAGTTCATATGCTGAACCCCAACCGTAACCTACTCCCACTCGCCCATCTGATACACCCACTGACTGGCAGTGGGTGTCACACATGAGTCAACGTGTTTCGTGACAGACTTGCCAGCAACATTTGGAAAGTCAAGAAGGAGATTGGGGGATAAAGAACAGGAAGTTTACAGTAACCGGGAGTACAGCTGCTACTTGGATTAAGTTGCTTAAGAGAAAATTTACTGAATTAAAAAAAGGAAGAAAAATGAATTAATGAAACGATTAGGGATCACAAAAATGGTAATAGTTAAATGTTTTTACTCTTCTATCCTTCACCTTCTTTGGCATCCTTATTGTCGTCTTCATCCTGCTGCTCCAACTCAGGGCTTGGCTTTGCCTCCATGATCTCTTCATCTTCATCTTCCTCCTCTACTACCAGAAGGAAAAAAAAAACAACAGAGCACTGATGTTAATCAACAGCTGTTCCAATTTTCCTTGACTTCCCGCTATGTGCCACCTTCCCCCTCTTCCTACCAAAATAATCATTCCCAGACATGCACCGGTACACCTGACTAACATTTGCTCCAAATGGGTTTCTTGTGCAAATACACGCACTCGCATATTTTTTTTTATTTTAGACAAGACACAATGATGATGTATAAATGCTGCAGAACATCCAGCACATTCCAGCACACATCTCAGAAAAGAAACATTTTGTCCATTTCCGCAATCATGCTCTGAAATAAGATGCACACATGTACACATACAGTCAGCAGGAAATGTAAGAGTTGTGTTCACTCTCCTCTTTCACTCACCTTTGACCCCAAGCAAAGAGATCCAGTGATGTGTGTGTGTATGTCTGTGTAAAAGGGGATTCCCTCTGCATTCCCTCCAATCAGGCTCTGCAATTATGCTTGACTCTCCAGGATTTATTGTAAGTGTGTGCGGCGTGTGTGTTTGGGGTTCAAGTATGAAGGGTTACTGTTAACATAGGCACCTGCTTGTCAGCTACTGCCCCCCAACAAGCCCCCACAACCCTCAGGGTATGTGTTCATAACCCTCGCCAACCTCTCCTCCTCCTTTCTGCCGCTCCCTCCCTCTGAAACAGATGCTGAGAGACGGGGGCCTCTCTGAAGACCTCTTAACACCCTGACACCGCGACCAGACACCTGTGGTCTGCCAACACACGAAACACACACACACATACGGTCTGTCTTTTTCTCTCGCTCTAACACACACTCCCGGGGCCCTCACCCGCAGTGCCAAGGGTGGCGAGGGGTTAACTGGCGCAGGGTCAAGCTGACAACAGTTGCTCAGTCCAGTGGGAGGAAGTGACTACATCACACCCTCAGACGTGACATGATTCTCTCACACACACAGAAACATACACACACGCATGTCAGGGTGTGTTTAACTCAGCTGGAGTGTAGCCTGGGGCAATGTTAAAACCACTTGCTCAAGGGCTGCTCTTGCACCGGATGAACTGTCCATTTATCGCTTGGAGTCGCCTAAGCTCTTGATGAACTCACTGCTACTCTTTAAAAAGAACAAATATGATAGTGATTGATAGCACTTTGCAATCATTTCTGTGCCTGTTTTCCTACATTTTAGGCATCCAATCTTTGTATTTTCTTTCTTTCATTTCCAAATAAACATTTTGGTATACGACATAAATTTTCATACTGTGTAGACTGTATAATAATAATAAATGACTAAGCTAAATTAAATATACAGTGGTAAAGCTCAATCCAAGTGGAGTGGTGATCCAAACATCAGTGACCCACCAGTATGGAAGAGAGACCAGAGAGGAACCAGACAGGCAGACTGCCAGATTAGCTCAATGTCTGAGCTGAAAAGACACACAAGCTGCAAACAGAAACACACTCTTGTTTCAGGCCTTTTGTCTGTCCCACCATGCCTCGGTTTGTAAAGTTTTATTTCTCTCTGATGTTTTATGTCATCCATCAGTCATTCTCCCACTCCACAAACTGTAGTCATTAAACTCCAAATGTTTCAGGATGTGAATTAAAAAATGGGGTCCTGCAAACCAGCACTGGGAAGATACATTACACACAACTTCTATTCTATTTTGTTCTATTTTCTTGGCCTTACATGACCGGTCCGGTGGTTGGAATGTGTGGTGATGGAGATGGGAGGAGCATGAGAAGAGGAGAGAGACCACATTGAGGAGCGGTCAAACTGTCAGCATCCAGGACCACAGAACTCTGGAGCAAGGCAGCATGATTCATGGGCTATGGGTTACCTCACTGAGGAGACGGTCCAATTCCTGTATGAAGATACTGCTGTTGTTGCTGCCAGAACCCATGCATCAAGTTGTTCTGTCACAGTCCTGCACCAAAAATATCCCGGCTATTTCCTCTGAATTGAAACTTTCTGAGATAAAATTCTGTGTGCTCAAAGTAAAGGAAACGGTATATTGTGGATATGACATTGGAAAATATGACTCATATATTCATGTAAATATAAACCTATATGTGAGCTGTACATGCAAAAACACACTATAGAGTTTTGAGTTGCAAAATATTCTGGGAGGGGAAATGAAAAGACAATTTTCTTCAGTTTGAGTGTTCCTGTAAGTATCTGCACACTTTCTTGTTTCCGCCTCATTCCAGTCACAGGATGCTTTTTCTTTTCACCTGCTGCTTAATACCGCTCTTCACCGCAGGACAACAGGTTAACTGGTATCCTCCCCCTCTCCGCAGACGGGGGTCCACCTTGATGAAACTCCGCTTGGGGCTCCGTTTTCGCCGGCAACACACCCGAGCTAATGATATCCTCGGTAGCCCGAGGCTACCGCATCTGGCTGAATCAATCTTCCCCTGCCTGCTTACTCATGCTGACCAAGCCCAGTCAATTCAGCACAGCCCAGCAGGTATGCAGCCACACAGATTCACAATGTGGATATACAAACACAAGTATACACACAAATGTGTGTTTGTAAATGCACATGCATGTTCAGATAAACACTGGCTGCATGAAAGTGTTTGGTATTGCAAAAATATTACACTCTGCAAAAAGACTCAGAAAACCAGATATCTTTATATGTTACATTTAATTTTTTTTTCTTCTTCTCTTCTTTCTCCTTGTTATTATTTGTATTAGCAGTAGTAGTAATAGTAGTAGTATTTTGTGTGCATTAGTATCATTATTTTTTCTATTGCCCTCATCTGAAGCATTTTATTTTTCTCTTCTCGGTCAACTATAAATCATTTGAATTGCATTTACTTGAACAAAAAGGTACTATATAAACTTTGATTGACTAAATTTCAATTGGAGCTCCTCCAGGATAGCTCACTCGTAGCTGTCGCAAACGCACAAAAAAAAAAAGCGTTTGCTTGTAATTACAATGAAACTAGCTACTGTATTGAGGCTAATTAACACTTCATTATCATGTTTTCTGTACACAAGGCTCTTGTTAGCCAGTATAAGCATTATTATTGCTTTTATGGACTAACAGAAGAGTAAAATAGTTCAGGTGAGAGTAATGGGCTGATCTGTTTGGGGAGTAAAGAAAACATAGCCTTAATGACGGCTGACGCACCGCTGAGATTTTCATTAGCTTAAACATCTTGTATTATTTCACAGTAGGCGGCTACAATCGAGCATGTGGAGAGAACGATTTTAAAGATACTGAAGACTCATATAAAAGATGTACACACTGTCTTCTGCTCAGCTCTGGCTACTACATAAAGCACAATGCCAGAGTGTGTTATGGCAATAATGTGTTAGCATATGTTCTGTTTGGGAAGGATCAAAGCATTAGCTAACCTTTTATTCTGATCCCAATCCACAATGAGTGCTAGTGTACTCAAATGTGTTAGTGCATGCTTGAAGCAATTGGCATAGTTATCAAAGAGATGGGGGAGGGTGGGTAAGACCAGGCCCCAAGTTTGTCATCAAGTACATTATGGGGAAAAGCTGTAGAGTTATTATAGCACTATGTAGGTGACTAAACTGAGTCACACACAATTTAAGTTGACAGTAGTCATATATTTTATAGATCGCTATTGTATTAATCACAAAGACATAGACACTGATATGAGAGAAATAAGAGAACAACTGGGAGTGGGGCACAATAAAGAAATCCAGTATGATTTTGGGGGGATCCCACACACTGGGAATTACCTTACATGATCATATACACACTCGTATGGGCAAATACACACATCGTTTGCAGGGGTTCTGGGAGGCTGGCTGTTGAGCAGACCACAACATAAGCACTATGCAGAGGAGTAGGAGGAGGTCAACACGACTTGAAAGGCTCCTCTAATGTGGCCCTGACACGATACACATACATGCACGCACATTCACACACGTATATGCGTTAACTTCACTGAGAACAACCCGTATTGTGAGAGAAAGACACAACACACACACTCAGTGCATATCCACTTTACTTTTGTGTATATTACAAATGGCCCAAGGCATCAGGGGAATTTCCTCACTTTATACGTCCCACCTCCGAAAATTCAATCCTTTGCTTTATGCTTTATGTGATCACCATGATTTTATATTGATGACTGAACTGATGATAGGAATAATATAAATAAATAAAAATAAAATCACCCAATCCAACATGATACACACAAGATATTGTTTTATAATATTATATTTACTTTTATCAATAAGCAGCACCCATTCACTGGTTCATAATGTGAAAGCTAGAAAACATTACCATCTCTAAAAAGGCAAACAGAAGGACGCTTTAGAGGACATCATGTTTTCATCCATCTGGAACAAGCTCATGGCCCATTTTGAGTGTCGACCCAGAGATTACAGTAAACATCAGTGACACCAGATATGCTCGTTACAAGCCTTGTACACACTCAAGTGATTTGGAGAACTGCCTGGGCAACTTATAGCAGAACGATAAAAAAATAAAACTTTCTTTCTCAGTCCAACCTGCACAGTTCCCCAGGATGGTTTTAGGTAGAGAGCAAAGTGAAACTGTGTAAAAGTCTGGCACTGTTAATCCTCTAAACTACTTACTTCAGTTTCTTAATTTTATTCTTTTTTTATTTCCATTTACTTTAATACAAAATAATATTTAAAATTCATCATGGTTCATCAAGTCATGATTGCCACAGTAGGGGTAAAAGTATTCCTCCACAAACACACACACACACCCACATTAGCAGCAGGACCTGATGTAAAACTGGTGAGCCTAAAAACCCACAGGATGATTTACATTAATTCATCTCTTCACCACACTTCCCCACACTGATCAAACAGTGAGTGTGTGTGCGCGTGTAAGTTCAAGTTTGTGTACATCCAAGTCTACAGAGTACGTACACATGCATGCCCACACATAATCAGCTTTCATTAATGCAGCACATTCAGGCCTTTGGGGGTCTGCGGCCAACTCTGCTGTGTTCCGTGGGCGCAGTCAAAGTAGGTTCTCTCCCCATATCGTTCCCTCTTTCTGCCTCCTTCCCTGTCTCACCCCCCTCTCTCTTTCTAGCAGTGCCACCCAGGCTTGGCTCCAACCCAGACCCACATCTTTAAAGTCAGCCATCATGCTATGCCACGCCATGCTCTGAGCCTGGCCGCAAGGCCCTGATTAAAACCCATGAGTTCAAACTTTCCAAACTGTCAAAACCCCAGTCAGCGAGTGAGAGAGAGAAACAAGAAAAAAAGACATAAAATCACTGCTGTGGCATCAACTCATTTTTCAAGAGTACAAATTTGTGTCACTCTGAAGTACTGCTATTTGCATCTTTGTGCGTATAGTTGAGATGTTTCCTACTGGGATGACAACAATGTTTCACATTTTTTTAAAATGAGGGACAGACAGACACCTGGGGAAAGCAGTATTTTATAGACCTGTTATGAGGCTGTTCATGCTTGGGGTTGAATCCATCTGGACTACCAAAACAGACCTTTGCAACCCTGTTAAGTAAATAGGATATTCTTTGGAAAATGAGTGCAATACCTTCATGAGTCAAAGGAAGCACACAGACTTTTTTTTCAATTAAATTAGGACTTTAAATGCCAACACCTGTTAGTAAAACTGTTATTTAAAATCATTACAATAATTTCATTTTATCTGATACTCTAATAATTTCTATTAAAAAATTTGGCTATTCTGGTTGGCAAGCCCTGGCCTATATCAAGTATATGTGCCAAGAGTGCTCCCTGCTGGCAAGTTGGAGAACAGCATGCCACACTGCAACCACCAGAAAACCAGTATGATTATCAAAATTCACAACTAGCAACTATAAACTGTGATGATGATCTGGAATTTTTAGGTCTGAATCAGCTGCAGCTAGAGCAGAATTCATTGATGTTAAAACCTACTGAATTTCAGCAGGGTTGGCTGAGGAACAATTGAAAACAAACTTTTGTATTTATTTTTACTAATACTGCTAGACAATTTCTTAAATGGCTTCCTGTGTAGAAAAAAACAAAAACAGCTTGGTATTATTTTTTAAACTATGAAGACAAAAACAGACCTAAAAAGGGAGCTGGATTTGAAGCTGAAGGCTAGCTGCGGCAGTGAAGCTTCTACCCTCTAAAATGAAAACCCCTGTAGATTCAAAGGGATCCCACAGTACTAGGAAGACCACCCAGGGAAACATTCAACTCCCACTGTTGTTGTACACACATAAAAAATGCAACACAGGGGGTTGCACATGTCAAAAAGTCAAGATCAACAAAATACAAGTAAAAAGGGGAAAACAGAAAACAGCTGAAAAGAAAAAAAAATTGAAATGTGAAACTACGTTTACACTCATCTCAAGCACTCAGCTGATGGCAAATATTATTTTGGATGACGGCCATTTTGCCAAAGAGAGAGAAAAGCCCAGAGGGAGGGACATGGAGAAGGGGTACATGTACCTTATTATATGGTGGTCGTAGAGGAAAATAGCAATCATCTGTGACTGACTTGGAATACCTTATCCACTATAAAAGACATTATTTTCTCTAATATCAAGAATGTCTCTGAAATCTACTTTGGGAATGAAACAGGAGTAAAGTCTGCACCACAGAGTGTTGTCTGAGATATAAGTGTGTTTTTATGTATTTGTGCAATATGCACATAAAGCGCATGCACACACAGTTGAATAGTATCTCTACCCTAGAAGCTGCTACTTAGAGGGAATCGCTTTTCCAAAAGTCCAATTCTAAAATATCCAAATGTAAAGTAAAGCAACTGAGTATAATTTGTTCAAGGTCATCTGGGTACACACGTTGTAGTTAGTCTGAATGGATTTTGCTTTTAGAACGCACACACACAATCACGCTCACACGCTCTGGTCTCTTCAGTCTGTTGTAGCCGCCTGCTGGAACAACAACAATATATGAGAGACAAGCACTTCCATATGTGGCTACGCTCACACACACAGACACATACAGAAACATGTAAGTTCCCAACCATGAAAACACACACTCATGCCACCACATTCCTCTCCTTAGGACCTTGGAGATGGCCCACAAACCCCTCAGTAATGTCGGTTTAGTATAGACTGAGAGTGTGTTACATTCACTGTTTGTATTTAAATGCATCATTGCTTCACTGGATTGTAGAAAATGCCAAAGTCAGACAGAGGATAAATTGGCTGAGGGAACTTAAAGAACCTCAACCTCATGAGTTGTGAGTGTTTGGTATAAGCCTCAGCCCGCTGCCAAACACAGTAATACTTTCCCTTTTGATGCTCTCTTGTAGGATAAACTAGACAAAAAAAACATAACTACTTTCTACTAAACAAGCATCACTCAGCACAAGCAAATGGCAAGAAAACAGTGTCATTTAGTTGTTAGCCACTGCACTATTGCAACTTCGACACACTTCAGATTCTTTCTGGACATGCATTTCTTTATTAGCCTTTATATTAAATTTGAATAGCTACATATGTCTACTTTGGGCTTGATATCATTTGAATGTTTTGACAATCTTTTTTGTTACCATCAGGAAAAGAAAATACAGCAGACAAATTTAGCCAAAAGCAGTATTATTGGTTCCAATAACTAATAATACTTCTGGATACTTCTGGGTACCAAAATAGTTACGAATAATAAGCAATAATGTCTCTAAGCTTGAACCACACACAGGAAATAATATAATCCAACATTACTTGCTTTAGCGCCTTTTTTGCATTTTATTTACTTTTCTTTTCTTTTAACTTAATTTTGTATGTTTGTGCACAAATGTAACAATTTGAACTCCAGTTTAATACTTGGAACATAATCATGCCTGGTGTTTTATTTAGTTTTTACTGTCTACATATTGAAAAATTACTATATATAAAGCCAGCTTACCAGTCCAAGGGCTTGTGTTCATCTGTTACAGTGTGAAGCACATTACACAAGTACACACAAGTACAAAAACTTCAATAATGTAATGATATAATCTATTAAATACATGCAGTCATGAGTTTCAGATACAGATTCCAAAACTTTTAGTGCCAAGTTAAAATTCTGCCATAGTGTACTCAATCATGAAGGACATATTTTGTCTCTTGTTGATAAACAGTGCATGACCTGTGGAACCACATTTAATATATTTGGGACTATGCAGAAACAAACAAACAAAAACTAAATGAGCTTTATAACTGGACTAACGCGTTGCCAATGGCTTGAATCTCTTCATAAATTTGCTGTTTGGTTACTTAACTCTACCATTATGGGATTATGCAGAGTTCAGGTGGCATATGTCCATGTGTGTTTGGCCACTCTGTATACATTTGTGTACATTTCTGCAGGTGTCTGCACAGTTGTTTATTCCCATGTATATTCATCTTCACATTACTATTTACAGTTATGAATCAGAATGCCTATGTGTATGTGTACTTGTACTACTAGATTATTACTTGGTAATGTGTTTTCTTCTGCAATTACGAGCCCATAGCCAGTCCACTAAATTTGAAAAGAAAGTCTCTTATTGCAGCAAATTTACTTAAGAGGTGAACTGCTGACCAACAACATACTAGAGCTGCACAGACCCAGAAAACTAATGCGCCAGAAAACTACACAGAGACAGAGTCACGCACATACTTCTGCGTTTTTGACTACATTACACATTAATATGCACACTCTTGACTCGATGAACTTTAAACCCGAAAAAAGGGATTTTTCAAAGCTGCAAGATGAAATTATATACAAACACACACACAGTTGTATCTCTAAACACCTCCCTGTGGTTCACTGCAATCAGTTACTGTAATATCATAACTAATACAACATGCCTTGGTGGGCTCCAACGCTTCTCTCTTTCTCTCCTTCCTCTGTTTATTTTCTACTAAATGCAGATTTCTCTTGTACCTTTTACAATACATTGTCTTTATTTAAATCCGCTGTGGCCTATTACAGGTCTTTGCAGGTTCCACTGAGAGAAACCAATTTAGTGCAAACTGGGTCATGCTTATGCTACACCCATGCCTACCTGCATGATCACAGGCACAAAATGCCTGTAATCCCTTTGACCTTTCCTACTCTTGGCAACATCTCAAGTAAGTACATGTGCACATGTACGTACACACACACACACACACACACACACACACACACACACACACTGATGGTTATCTTCAGATTGGAATCAGTAAGAGAAAATGACATTGGTTGGTCTGGAGAAGGGATGCAGACAGAAACAGAAAGACACAGAAATGTTGCCGACATTTTACTGAAATTACCCGAAATCTCACCTCCTCAGTTAAGAGTGTTTGAGCCTCCGCAATTTTTTGTTAGACTTGGGACGAATGGAGCATTGAAACTATTTTGTAAGTAAGTACACATGAGAAAGGGTTCACATTCTCAGTGAAATCATAAGACACTTATCTGAGCAATAATTACATGTTTTCATCTTCGAATGTAGGGGAAAAAATATGTCACAATTTCCATTTCGCAAAGGGAAATGCTTTCATATAATTCATTAGAGCTACATTTTACACTGGTAGTATTAAAACACTGAAAGCTGGCCTGGCTTTTTGGTAGTATAACAGCATTTTTTGTCTGTTTAGTCCATTTCTTTTCAGGTTTTCATTTTTTCATGTACATCAATTTAGTTTTTGACCACTTGGGAGCAACACAACAAGATAAAAACACACAATATAAACGCCATATTAAACAGGGTTTCATGTTCATGATGGTGTTTACACATGCAGCAGATGTAAAAAGAAATGCTTTTTTTTTTGGTTCCTACTCTTCCAACACCTGACATAAATGTCTGGTGGCTAAATGTTTGACTGTGTTCACTAGCTAGCAGCTATTTGGTACTGGGCAGGTGTTACAGTGAGTTTAAAAGAATCTAAAAGAACCTGCAATAATGCTGATGAGGGCCAAAACAGTAACTGTTGAACCAAAACAATAAGCTCAATGATGCTAAAACACTTCTTTGACCTAAGAGGAACTGCAGTGTCAGATTATTCTTTGTGGGTTCATAATGTGGGCAACACTTGGTTGTCTTTCATTTCATCAAACTGTTTGTATAGAAATATGTTGGAGTTTTATTTGAGAGGATGCAGCAGTTTTTGTTTTATATCAGGATTAAATATTAGTTGTATTCAAAATGAAGTCTTAATGTAAACTCTACCAGGAGCAGTCACACCGCAGCCTCTGTACATCTCTTAAATTCTGCCAAAAGTTTGTGAAAAAAGCTCACACCTGCCACACTGCAGCTACTGCTGGGTATGACCTTGTCTTTGTTACAAATATTCAAGGATAATTTATAAATAATTACTTTACATAATAAAGCCAATAAAGTCAATAAAATGCCAACCTAGAGTGAGTTTTGGTGTTTATTCATATTAGATTCTTCTCAATTTGAAAATTAAAAAAAAACACTCGTTTCTCAAGAAAACTGGTAGACAGATGCATGAAACACAAACTTACACTTTGTATGACCCCTGTGGATTAAGTTACTATCACACAGCACATTAAACCTTACTTTATCTCCCTGCTATGTCCTTAGACAATGCATGTAACCCTCACAACAAACATCTCCATTCATAACCATTAGGATAGCAGTAAATAGCTGGAGCCAACCGTGACTGGAGTTAATTTGATTGCCTGACACAATGGACACTCAGGAGAGACAGATCAGTAAACAGCCAATGGGAAAAGGAACATACATAGACAGCTTCACATCACAATTACATCGAGGCAAATTGGTCACGGAAATGAAAAGCCATATCGTTAAGTGGTTTAAATGAGAGTCACACAC
>OMLM01007196.1:55834-85819 GCA_900302695.1 Helostoma temminkii | reverse complement strand
GCTTCAGCATACCAAGACATTTTGGACAATTCCATGCTCCCAACTTTGTGGGAACAGTTTGGAGCTGGCCCCTTCCTCTTCCAACATGACAAAGCAAGGTCCATGAAGACATGGATGACAGAGTCTGGTGTGGATGAACTTGACTGGCCTGCACAGAGTCCTGATCTCAACCCGATAGAACATCTTTGAGATGAATTAGAGCAGAGACTGAGAACCAGGCCTTCTCGTCCAACATCAGTGTGTGACCTCACAAATGCGCTTCTGGAAGAATGGTCAAAAATTCCCATAAACACACTCCTAAACCTTGTGGAAAGCCTTCCCAGAAGAGTTGAAGCTGTTATAGATGCAAAGGGTGGACCGACGTCATATTGAACCCTATGGATTAGGAATGGGATGTTACTTAAGTTCATATGCGAGTCAGGGCAGGTGAGCGAATACTTGGCAATATAGTGTATTGAAGTTCACATTCACTGTAATGAACTTACAGCACAGTGGTCCATTAACAAACTTCCACCTGTTCGTATCCCCTGTGAATCCAGCAGTATTTCACCATCATAAGTTGAAACACCTCTAAGTCCTGCTCATGAAGGCATTGTTCTTGAACTGGCAGGAGTTTTTGTTGTTTTGTTTTGTATTTTGTATTTGTATTTTGTTTAATATTTCATCATTACTTTAATTACTGTTTTTTAAAATACATTTATAAATAAGTTTTTTTATATACAAATTAATTTCATTATTACAGTAATGATGCTGTTTGTTTTTGTGATACGTTTGGCGTCATCGTATAATCCCAAGGTTTTTAAAATATCACCATCCAAAGGTAATTAGTATTTTCAGTATGTTAGAGGGATAATTACAGCATTGCTTGAGGGATGTGGTTTGTGATTTTTAGGTCTGGCCCCTCCCAGCAGAGTGAGGGAGGGCTTGGTGACAGATTCATCCATAGAGCTGCTTTGGGATCCAGCACAAGGACAAGCTCACAGCTATGAGGTCATCTGCCTCAACTGTGACCATTCACACATGGTAAACAAAACACTTCTCCTTTCTAATGTGCTGTAAAAACTATAGTAAGGTAGTAACGTCTTATGTATTTAATTTGTCTGCTACAGGTGCAGAAGGTGCTCAGTCAGAGTGCAGTGTTTTCTAACCTAACTCCAGGCAGACTCTACCTCTTTGCAATAAGAACTGAGAAGGAGTATTTCACTGATAGTTCCCCTGTTACCATCAATATCACTGCAGGTACACACACACATAACACACGTACAGTACACACACTGTTCAGTTTTTCTCTTCTAATACCTGTTTGTATTGTTTTTATGTGGCAGCCCCTAGCCCAGTGGAGATGTCTGTCGTCAATAAAACCACATCATCTATACGCATAAGTTGGGGTATGGTCAGGGGAGAAATGGACGGTCTTATCCTGTCAATCAAAAATAAAACATCCATTCAAGAGTTGATCATTTCTCATCAGGAGCCCAGGTCAGCCAGCACACAAGTAATTACAGTGTTAAGAGACAAGAATTACAGCTGATCCAAACTTTATATGATAAGCACATTTGATTACAACAAGGATTTTTCAAAACTGAATGACTGTTAAACCTGTGTTCACAGATCTTATATCTTTGAAGGCCTTAGTCCTGGAAGCAAGTATACAATTGAAGTGATTAGCACCAGTGGAGAAAGGAGGAGTAAACCTGCTGCTGTGATTCTTCACACTAGTAAGATAATGTAGCAACTGGCACCAAATATAAGTTTGTGTTTTTGGCTTCAATTATTTGTTTGTAATGCTGCTGTACAGTTCTTTTACAATGATAAAACTGGTTAAACCTTAAGTTTACATTACATGAAGAATACACATGAATGAAAGCACACCATTATGTTTGGATCTCAGTACTTGTTTGTCCACTTGTCCACATACTGATGCAATAAGTAACTTCTGAAGTATGTGAAAACATGTCACACATAATAACATCAGTCAGAGTGACTGATGACTATAATTATGTGTCATTATATGGTCTTAAATGGGAATCTTCTCTCCAGTCCCAGACGTACCACAGGAAGTGGCTCTTTCTGAGCAGGTGGTGACATCTGTCTTTGTCACATGGAGACCACCACCAGGACAGGTGGAGGGTTACAAGGTAAGACATTTACACTAATGTGTCTGCCCAGAGACAGACAGAAGCATTATTGGTTGTTACACCACAGTAACTTCCAGACAGATGTGCGTAATGACGTGTGACTTTGTCATTTGTCTTACACACACACATTACTCAAAATGTTTTTGAAAAGATGAAGGAGGCCACTTGTGTCAGGTTCTACACTCACCTGTTGGTTACTTGGCAACTGCTAGCATACCACAGATTCAGTTACCATCACTTTAAAGATGCATGACCTCCAGAGAGCCACGGCCAATAGGAATGACCAAGCACATAGCAAAGATGTATGATACAAACTCACATTAACAGAAATTAAAAAAAAAAGAACATAGTTTCATTGTCATTTTATTTAAAAACAGTTTTTGTAAAACAGTTAAAAAACAAGAACATTTTTTTTAAAAAGTCACAGAACTGTGAATTTTGTTCTCTCTTTTCTTTTCGTAGCTTGTTTTTGGCCTGTTGTCTGTGGACAGGAAATCATGGAATGAGGTGTTCGTCCAGAGCACAAGCTATGAGATCGGTGATTTGATCCCAGGGTCAGATTATGGTCTCAGCATTCAGAGTTTGCTGGGCTCAGACCCCAGTCAGACAATCCACAAAAAGTTCAGCACACGTAAGAGACACACATACTTCGCGCTTCAGGACATAATCCCCTAATAACACCCAAAAATTGCATTTGTAAAGTTGAAAACACTGTTTTCCAGGCCCAGCTGGATTATGCACCCTCCATTTGGGCAATGTGAACTCTTCCTCTGTGTCTGTCAGCTGGGACAATGCCTTTGGAGAGTTTGACTTCCACAGAGTCACTGTGGCCAATGCCTCAGTTACAAACATGCTTATCATACCCAAGGAGGAGCAGGTTGCTGTGGTTACAGGGCTGGCGGACGGGTGCAGCTACAACGTGAGTGCTGAGAGAGTGAGAGGGGTGACAGCGGGGAGCGCTGCCTTTCTGACTGTAACCACAGGTAGACAACATTTTAAGGACTGCAACAGTCAAAACCCCAATGTTATCACTTGCCCTGATGATCTCTTCATTAAATTACAGATACTACAGATACACTTCTCTGACTATAGTTCTCCCTTTTCTGTCCTTCATTAGTGCCAGCCCGTGTAAGAGGATTGCGTTTCGTGAACGTGTCTGCACATTCGTTCTCACTACGGTGGGAGTCGACAGCAGGGTGTGTGGATCTTTACAAAGTGAGGCTGCTACCCAACCACGGAAAAGTCACTGTTCACTTTGCACGTGATGGATACGTTCAGGTACAAACGCGCTGCTTTGATGCAAGAACATTTCTACATTTATATATATATTTATAAATATTGTTTACCCTAATCAACTGGTTGGTGACGTAAACAACTAAATGTAAAAGGGACTCTGTCACTGTAAATCTCTAGACATAGACCTATGTGTACAAACTGCATGTTTGTAGTTCGTACAAACATGTAACATGTCATACATGCATTATTTTCCCTCCCCTTCAATCAAGCACCACCCCATGCTGACTCTTCCTGGCTGCCAGGTGTCAGATACCCCCCAAAATGTAACTTTACACACAACACACCACACACACACACACACAGAAAGAGAGAGAGCACACAGAGTACCAAGCTGAGTAATAGATCTCATTATTTATTAAGTTGGCCTCATGAGCTCAACCTTGAATCATTCATTTGCTAAAGCAGCTCTCCCCAGAGAGCAAGAGACGCCAGAGTGAGAGCATTAGCATTGTGCTAATGAAAGGATACACTACCTGTCCTGGATAACCACTAAAATTTTTGAATACCTCAAGATCCTTTATTATCATCATCCAATGCCTGGACATCTAATCCTGTGACTTTTACTCGCGCCACTAACCAGCTTCTACACTTGCAGTCACTCCTGCTCACTTTAGTGGTTTACCTGTAGACCACTGGTAACGTTTGTACACTAACACTGGATGCAGCTCTCCTGGCGAGGCCTCTAACCTGCTGTGACTGAACCTAAACTAACTCTGCTACCAAGTATGGCCTTGCTCTCACTTATCCTTCTGCTTACAGTCCACTTGGAACAGGTACACTCACAGGTAAGAATGAAATACTCTCTCCTGTACAGTGTGCACAAAATGTATAGTACACAAATGTTTACAGCTTCAAACATTGTGTCTTGGTCTATATAAATAAGGTTCAATGCACACACAGATATAAAAAAATATTTGTAATTCTCTGAGATAATATAGTTTGTGTGACAGCAAACAGGGTTTGTGTCACTGGTGCAGTTGTTGGTTGCAACAGATACAGAAGCAAAAATACTACAACACAGTAAACACTGTTCATCTGTCTCAGACATAAACAAATACATAAAGATACAAACATGTGCAGCCATAAGCAGGCACAAGCTGTCATCCATTAACAACCACCCACCTTTATACAGATTCCACAGATGGTTTGTCTTCACATAGAGTTATGGAGACTATTAAGCTACAGCATAAGTAAATATAACAGATGGTTGAGTGTCATTTGGGTGCATTGGTGTGTTTGTTTGACCAGGTGTCTATTTTTCCTGTTTTTGTAGGCTGACGTGGTGAATGTCAGCCCAGGAACGCAATACACTGTAACAGTCACAGCAGCTTCCTCCTCCAATATTAGTCCTGGAGTCAGCCGCATGATCAATACTAACGATAGTGGTGAGATACGCACATGCACACATTGTTGTTGTTGTTTGTGTGCGTTTTGTTTTTGGGAGTCAAAGCAGCATCAGGTTTTCGACTGCCCTCTACTGTTCAATTCACTCCCTGTAGGACACGTGGCACACACACACACACACACACACACACACACACACACACATGCACTGAGTGAAAGGAATTAGTACAGTGGATGGGTGTGTGATAATATGTGTGTATGTGTGTGTGTGTGTGTGTGTGTGTGTGTGTGTGTGTGTGTGTGTGTGTGTGTGTGTGTGTGGAGGAGGGTATGCTCCCTTTCCTGCTTAATTCCTTTTAGGTAACTTAAGCCCAGTCTTTTGAACCACAGGATGAATGGGTCTGCAGTGAATGTCAGTGAAATGCCACTGCTATGTGAGGCCTTATTCATCAGAAACACACTCACGCAGTCACACACAGTAACACTATTTCTCAGATAATTCTGATAGTGTGTAACATTCAGTTGTGATATACAGAAGTTATTAATGAACATTTCTTTTCTCTTCTCTTCTCTTTTCCAAACACTTCTCTTTTCCAGTTCCTGTTCCGCCTGTCAGCCTAGAAGGAGAAGCTGTAGGTTCTAATGGTATTCTGCTGTCCTGGACCATGCCACCTAATACCAGAAATATTGATGGATATGTCATTAGGTAGTTTTTTTGTTGTTTTCTTGAAATTCACAGTTAGTATTTTAGAGAGCTCTGTTGAAACAATGAAATTGGATTTGCAACCACCGATCTGTTGTTGAGTCATCATATATCATATCATATAATGGATCATATCATATAAATGACAAACATCTCATGTAACATTTAGAAAACTTGCGTCTAGTTCCCATTTTGTATTTAGATCTTTCTGTATTTCAGAAATGTTTTCCAATGGGAGTGACTTCTTGTGATTGTCAGGGTGGAATAAGTCTTCAGATGTTCTATGTCAATTAAAGTTGTAATACTATATTGTAAAACTTTCCCATTACATATACAGGTCATAAAAATATAAAAATACACAAGTGTTGGGCAGTTAAATCAGCAAAAAATATGCAGTTTGCAGAAGCATGCAGTGTAGACATTTTTGTCCTAAAAACCTCAATGTGCAGCATAGAAACATGTGAAAATGGATACATAAATGCATTGAAAACAACTTTGTTTGTTTTTTGCAGGTACAAGGAGGTGTGTCCCTACCCTGATCTCTCCTTCACACAGGTGACCAGGAACCTGGAAATACCGGAGACCCTGCTCACTGACTTTACTTCAGGTTCTACATACCTCATTCAGGTAGTATTCAGAAATTTCATTTTGGTTACCTCACACAAAGAAAACTGAAAACTCAAAGGCATCATATTATCATCCAAGGAGCATTTATCATTATGTAACATTATGTAACACAAAAGTAAAATAAAAAAATAAAATAAACATTTACTGAAAATTAACATATGAAACTTAGACATGATGACAAGAAGCTTGGTGTTCCCGTGACTACAGTTGGACATATTATTCAGAAGTTTAAGGTGCACGGGACTGTAGCCAACCTTCCTGGGCGTCGCCACAGGAGGAAAATGACAAATTGAATGGACAATGCGATCTTATAAAACTCTGGACAATGGACAATGCGAATGGTAACCAAAGAGCCCAGAACAAGTTCCAAAGAGATTAGAGATGAACTCCAAGATCAAGGTACATCAGCATCAGATCACACCATCCATTGCTGTTTTAGCCAAAGTGGACTTAATGAAAGACGACAGAGGAGGACTCCACTGCTGAAACCAAAATGCATACTGACAAACAACAAAGCTTCTGGGAGAATGTCCTTTAGATAGATGAGACAAAACTGTAACTTTTTGGAAAGTCACATCAGCTCTATGTTCACAGATGCAAAAATGAAGCATACAAAGATGCACTGTACCTACTGTGAAACATGGAGGAGGCTCGGTTATGTCCTGAGGCTGCTTTGCTGCATCTGACACAGGGTGTCTTGAATCTGTGCAGGGTACAATGAAATCTCACGACTATCAAGGTCTTCTGGAGCAAAATGTGCTGTATAGTGTCAGAAAGCTTGGTCTCAGTCACAGGTCATGGGTCCTCCAACTGGTTAATGACCCAAAACACAGCTAAAAACACCAAGAATGGCAAAGAACAAAACACTGGAATTGGTCTTCTATGAGCCCTGATCTAAATCCTGTTGAACATCTGTGAAAAGAGCTGAAACATGCAGTCTGGAGAAGGCACCTTTCAAACCTGAGACAGCTGAAGCAGTTTGCTCACAAGGAGTGGGCCAATATATCTGTCAACAGGTGCAGAAGTCTCATTGGAAGTTACAGAAATCGTTTGATTGCAGTGATTGGCTCATAAAATATTAAGTTAAGGTTCCCATCATTTTTGTCCAGGCCAGTTTCATTCATTTCATTTTTTTAAATGCTTCTGTTGAACCACAAACCACAAAAGTAATGCCAGTAAATTCAGTAAATTTTCATTTTTTATTACTTCAGTGAGCATTGTGAGTTTTTCTTTCTTTAACAAAAGGGTACCAACAAATTTGTCCACATCTGTAACCATATTTTCCTAGACAAATACTACTAATGCTAATAAGTAATTTTTATATTTAAGTAAAAGTACTACATATAAGCTCTAAATTTCACTTAATTTGGAGAAGTAGAAGTAATCCACTAAGAAAACAAGTGCATTTTAAACTGTGTTGTATTTAATATTTTGATAACATAAATGCAGAATTTTAGTAAGACTTGTTTGACAAGTTCTCAAAAGTGGAAATTACTGCAAAAATGTGTTGTTACCTGCAGACTGTGGAACAAAAACAGAAGTGGGTAAAGCTGGGGCTGATTTTAACCACTATAAGTATGTTTCAACAGGTCCAGTAGTCCATAATAAATACATAAGCATTCATTGGTTTATAATGAGTTTTACAAGATCTAAATCTAAACAGTAACTATTAATTTATGCTGTAAAATAAATGTAGTGCAGTAAAAATATAATAAAAAATATATTAAATTCTTCTGAACTGGAGTGGAAGTAAAAGTAAAACAACCATGAAATAGAATTAAATTATATAGTTAATTACCACCTCTGCATATGTGTAATATTGTACCAGATTAGTACCAAAAATCTCCTTGTGTCTCATAACGAAGACATTGCTGAAAAGTCTAATGCTTAACCCACAGGATGAGACTGTTCTGTTGATCTGGCTGAATAGCGGTAATTGATCCTGATTGTATTATTAATCAGGTAAACAGATCTATGGATCAGCCACGGCTCTTTCCACTGACTGTTGTCACTGAGCTTGAATGTGATCATGCTTATTAGTTTTCAGAATTCATTAACCTACAATGAACTTCATACAAATTGACTCTGACAGATTGACACACATAATGGTCATACCTGCACATATTGTTCTGTGAATGTGTGTGTGTATCATATTACAATAACTTGCCTGTCAGTGTGTTTGCCCTCAAACCACACAGAGAGCTGAACTCTAGCAACTCCAGTAACTTCTCTGCTCTACTCATCTAGCAGACAAGTTTATTCTATATTAAGCTAAAATGCACTTTCAAATAGGCATTGATTCAACTCTCTGGGGTATTGTTGTACTGTACATTGTGTTTGCTCCCCCATTCATTTTCATAAAAGCATAATCAAAGATATAAGCAGTGTTTTAGAGGCTAACTAACCATATGCACTGCTTTAGGTGATTGTGTAGTGGTGCGTTTACATACTGTTAATCCCTGAATTATAATGTTGTTTATGTGTTACTGAGGTAACTAAATCACCTCTAGTAGTGTGTCGTTGTAGCTGTGATCACTGCATGAGATTAACACCTAATCAGGATTTAATGTCTGCCTTATTGACAAGAACTTGTGAATTAACCATTAAGTGCTGTACCAACCAACTTTCTCTATCTGTCTTTCTCTGCAGGTAGCAGCAATATCTCCTGCTGGAATAGGACCATTCAGCAAGTCTTTATATATAAAGACCTCTGAGTCTCGTGCGTGTCCATAAATTTCCATAATTTCAAAATGTATATAGCATGTCATGTTTAATATACTGTAACAGGTCATGTGTGTGTGCATTTCCTACAGCCCCTGGCCTGGTGACTAACCTGACGGCATTTGCTCAAAACCACACATTTGTTGTCCTTACCTGGTTCCTGCCGCACCGCATCAACGGCCTCATCACAAAGTTTGCTGTCAAGGCAAAAAATGCTCGTTCTGGGCTCACAGTCCGCAGACTGGAGGTCAATGCAGAGGACATCATGACCGGAGCGCTGCCTCACTGCAATGTACAGTGCTGTATAATATGTCTGAACTCTTATTGTGAAATGTTCTGTTTCTGTAAACTGTATCTGTCAGGATTACAAATGCTAGCAGGACACAAGGCCAACCATCTATGCTACATAAGGATAGAAATTCTTTATGTGACCAAAAAGATTTTTTATTTCTAGGATGCGGCTGATATCCTGTCCCGTGCGACTCTCAGTCCCTTGGAGATAACTCCATCCTCTCCCCCCATCACCCTGTCCGCCGTTCCTCCTGCTGCTTCCTGGAGTGTGCCGATATCAGTGGGAGTTGATCAGCTGGAACCTTACACTGCCTACCTATTTGAAGTGTCTGCCTTCACCTCAGATGGAGAGGGACAGATCGCCTCCACTATGGTCCGCATGCCAGAATCAGGTGCAGAAAAAGAAGCAAACTATCCTTGTTTAATTTTTTAGAGTGATGTAATGATATAAGCATATATATGTGAAAATCATACCTTGTGCTTATTTTTGTATGACAGCACCAGAGGACCCACCGCAAAACTTCACTATACTGAATATGACATCAAGATCAATTACGATGATCTGGAAGTCTCCAAAGAAAATCACAGGAAAAATCACTTATGTGCTCTACCTTTATGGACCTGCAGGTTATTAATTGTTAACTCAAGAATACACTTGGATGTCTGGTTTAAGATTCAAAAACTTAATTAATCCCAGCGGGAAATCGTTAAACACTAATACAAAAAAATATTTAATATGAACAAAGGAAGGACAGATGGAATAGGTTCAAACAATATTACATGATCTGAATTTCTTCTTTTTTCTAGGGTATTTGTATGAGAACAACACAGGAGACTTGCAGTTTGCTTTTACCGGTTTGACTCCCTTTACAAGGTACACGGTGGCCGTCAGAGCCAAAGCTGCCGGAGAAGTGGGTCCAGCAGCTCAAGATAACTTAACTACACCTGCTGAAGGTGAGAGCATTTGAAAAATAAACCATTCATATATTTATTTAGATTTAGAGGGCATTTAGATTAAGCCCCATAATCCCATAGCTCCACTTATAATGACCTAACAATTCATGCTACATTTTTTATTTTATTTCTCTTACTTCAAATATTTGTTTGTGTCTCTTTGTGTGTTTGTGTGAATAGCACCCAGTGCAGTGCAGGACCTGACGGCAGTAGCTGAGGATTCGGTTTCAATCCGTGTGAGTTGGAGAACCCCTGCACAGCCCAACGGTCCCATTACCTATTACAGACTTCTGGTCCTGACGGACAGCAGTCTGCTGCAGGACATCACCCTCACTGCAGAAGTGAGTAGTAACCAAAAATTTCACTGCAGCTTTTTAGATTCATATGCTTTGCAGCAGTACTGTCTACTGATGTGTACTGTTTTAAGTAGACTTTAAGGGCTGATAAATCAAAATGATTGAGAATTGCTGCTTTACACTACATCCTACCAGGTATAATAAATAACTACATTAAGAGTATACAATGTTGTTTTTCTTCCCTTAGAATACAACTGATATGTACGAACATACAACGCTCCACAGTAATGTCCTTAACAGGCGAGGGCGGCGTAAGAGAACTGCTGAACTCGGTTTGATCACATCACCACCAGCCTTCACAGCCACCGTTTCTGATCACACACTGCCCACAGATATGACTGCTTCCAGCTTCATGCACACTGACCACATCACTAACACTGTCATTCAGCCTATCACTGAATCCCTGGTCACAGAGAAGCCCAGGACCAGTGACACTTCTGCTTCACATAGTAGTAGCACAAATACTCAGTCTTCTGACTCTGCGGTTTTCGGCACCACTGCTTTTCCATTTACCTCTGTGCCACCTGCTACACTTCCACCCTGGCTGGCAACACAGTCACATTCTGACAGTATGACCTCAGACTCCTCACCACTGGCCCTAACACCAGGTCAACTGCAAATGTCTACACGTGATGCAATTACAGGACATTTGTCAACACGCAGCGCAACATCATCTGGTACTACAGGTGGGAGATCACTAACCATTAACAATGCGTCCTTTGCAGTGCTTGATAGCCTTATATCTGTTCCAGCACTTTAAATCCTGTGTGTGCGTGGGGTTTTGTGTATCCATCTGTGTTTGTATGCATGTTGCAGGGGTGACAGTGAAAGAGGAAGTGATGGACATTTTGTCTGAGGAGTTGTCTTATCTGGTGTCAGATCTGGACCCCTTCACAGAGTACATGTTCAGGGTCAGTGCTTCTACCACTGTAGGAGAAGGTCCTGCCACATATATCACTGAGAAGACCAGGGAGCAGGGTGGGTGGTCACATGCTCTAATTATTACATGTACAAAACTAAGTAATAAAGATTTTGCTATTTGTTCGTCATCATTCAGAAGTGTCTACTGTGTCTTTTTAGTCCCTAGCTCAGTGATTGGAGTGTCCTACCAAAATATCAGCTCCATATCCATAATAGTGACCTGGGCTCCTCCACTCAACCCAAATGGACGTATCACCCATTATACTGTCTATGGCCTCAACCTGCACACTAATCAGTCCCTGAAGTGGTTTACTAACAGCACCAGGATATTTATAACAGGTTGAGTACCCCTGCAATAAACACAAATGTCCTTACACATGTTTTGCAATTTCTGTTCACTCAACTACTAAAAGCATTATAATACAGTCATCTTCATTTTTATGTCTGCATTGTGTTCTAATGTAAAGGTTTGGACAAGTATACTGGCTATAAGCTGCGTGTAGCTGCATCTACGGCTGTGGGGGAGAGCTCTCTGTCTGAGGAAGATGACATTTTCGTTTTCACCTTAGAAGATGGTACGTGCGCCACAAACACACAAATGGGTCAAAACATTTGTCTGAACAGCATTTACTGACACTGAACTATTTTTAATTGGTTAACAGTTAAACACAATTCAGTGTCAGTGAATGACAAAATGACAAAGTGATATTTAATGTGAAGTAATAATAACGCTTTATTTTACAGGTCAAAATCTTTAAATTAAAAAAATATTTACAGGTAAAAATGATCTGGTATTTAGTTAATTACTAGACAAGTTTCCATAAAAGGCACTGTACACATTACGAAGTGGTAAGAAAAAGCATGTTACATTGCTGCAGTTAGTAAGATTTAAGATTCAAGAGATTTATTGTCATATGTATTGTCATAAGATAAACATAACAGTTACAACATACAGTGAAATTCTTATTTGCAATCCCTCCTTCCACAGTAATAGAAATAAATGGTATAAAAAAATAAGTAAATTTACAGTAAGATTATAACTTTATACAGTATGTACATGATATGTATATGTATATATGTATATTCTATCTTATCTTATTCTACAGTACGTAGAATGTGTCTGTAAGTACAAGCTAATGAAATTCCTAGAATAATATTTTTTTTTTATTAAAGAGACATTGAGTCACTTTACTTCACATTTAGCTCATGTCTTTTCCAGTGTTGTGTTAGTTAGTCAAAATATGTTTGTGAGTATAACTACTGCGTCCACGAGGTGCGTCTAATTTATTGGCTAACTATCAGAAATGTATGAGGAAAACTCCCTGGAAATTATTTGGAAAACATGGGACTTGGAAAATATGACAGTAGCTCTGTAACAGATCAATTTGATTATTAATTGATCTTTGTTCTGTGTCATGTTATGATTAATCATATCATATTACAGTTTTCTTTCTTGCCAGCGTGCTAAACCCCTTTTCTTGTCCGTGTCACACTCAGAGCCTGACTCCCCCCCTGTGAACCTCACTGTGGTAGACACCAACCCTTCCACCACCACACTGTCCTGGTCTCCCCCAGAGAAAGCCAATGGGGTGATTCAGTATTATGACGTGCTGTATGAGAACGAATCCTTCTCCTCTTTGATGAACACGTCCACTAATAGCATCATTTTGATGAATCTGAAACCATTTTCCTACTACAACGTGTCTGTGAGGGCGTATACGCGTTACGGCCACGGCAACCAAACATCAGACACTTTACACCTGCTGTCCGGAGAGGATGGTGTGTCCAATGGATCCATTAATGCAAATAAACACGTATGAAAAGCTTTAGTATCAATAATAACTGTTCAGATCTTAGTAAATCTTTTTGTATTCTCTCTCCAGTCCCAGGTAGTCCTCCGTATGGTCTCTCCTATGAGTCGGTCAGTCCCAGTGAGGTGAATGTTACCTGGCAGCCTCCTCTTCTGCCTAACGGAGTCATTACCCACTACAGCCTGGAGCTTTGGAATTCCAGTCACCACCTGAACCTCACGTCCGCAACCAACTACATCCTCATCACCCATCTGAGGAAGTATGCACACTACCGTGTTATGGTGCAGGCACACACACGTGTCGGGCCGGGAAACTACAGCAGCGAGCTGCTCAACATCACCACACTGGAGGATGGTGAGAGGGATGAGTGGGGGAAAGAGGGAAAGGGGGGGTTGTTTTCAGTTCCAGCAGGCTGCGCGATTACATCATGACTGGCTGAGAAGTTTGAAGGGCATCTGATTAAATCTTTCCTCTTATCTTTTCCTCCTCAGTTACGTTACTCTGTTTCAGCTCACGTTAATGATGTTGCATCACAGGTGTCGATCCTGTGTGACACCCGTGTCTTCCGTCAGGACTGATAAGCACAAACGACTGAGCGATTACAACTAACCAGTTTTTCATTTCAGGGGAATAGTCTCTTTATGTCTGGGACATACCGGGCGTCTGTTGAGTTTTCGATTTGCTCTGTGCAAATGTCTTCATAGTCCTGTTTGTGTTATGTTACTGGAAAATCTTTCTCCTGCGTGTTAGCTCCAGGAACACCTCCTCAGTTTCTCCATGCCAGAAAGTTGTCTGATTATGAGGTGGAGTTGTCATGGCAACCACCACTTGAAGCCAATTCAGATATCCTGTACTACATTGTCAGAGTTTGGTGAGTTATTTAATGTACCCAGCTATCCCTGTTTTACTCTAAGCTGAAAAACAAAACAAAACAAGAAAAGCAAACATAATGCAACATGAAAGGCTGTGCTCTCCCTTAGGAATGAAACGACTGAGCTGTGGCAGAATGTGACAAAAACATCAGTGGTTGTTAACGTGGATTCACAGAGTCGTTACAATGCCTCTGTCTCCAGCTGGACCAGACTGGGAGATGGAGGAATTCTGATCTACATCAGCTTTACCACCACCTATGCAGGTAATTAAACCGTTTTGACAGCTACTGTAAATTTATCTGTAACTTTCTTCTCATGCACAGAAGAAAGTTGTTTACACAGTTCTGTCCATTTGTGTTTTCAGAGCCATTTGACCCCCCACGAAATGTGACTGTTGCAAATGTGACCACCTCCACTATCACCTTGCTGTGGTACAAACCCAATGAACCCAATGGAATCATTGTACACTATAGTATTTACTATTCTCACAACAACACTGTGACTGAGCAGGTGAGACACACAGTTTACTGCATATACAGACAATTGACAAATTAAAGCTGCACAAAAATAACCAACTTAGTATTTGAGTACTTAATGAATAATAAGTGAAAATGTTGTAAGTAGTTAAAAAGCCAACTTGGCAGCTCCCTCAGCTCTACAAAGCATTTATCACCTTTTAGCTTTATGGCCTGCAATTTTATTATTTTAGCGTTAGTCTCATTGTGCTCATCAAGCTTCAATCAAAAATGAAAACTGAGTTAACTGAGTGAGTGTATCTTACACAATAGTTAATTAAACATAAAATATTACATTTGTCTAACTCTAACTTAATTCCTGTTCAACCTACATAATTTAGCTAAGTGCAACCTGTCCTTTTTTTGAGTGTTGTTTCCAGCTGCAGCCAGCTACTGTTTTCAGAAAAATAAACAGAGTTGGCTGAATATTGGACATTGTCCTGTGCTTTCCGAATGTTTAACCCGCTAACTAATAATCAGTCATAGAATAATTAGTAACACATTCACGTCAGACTTGGAAGTAACCATAGCATATTTTTTACTCCACAGAGAGTTCTCATTTCAGACTTACCTGCTGCTTCCTCTCCTGATTCACCCCTCTCTTTTACCCTGACTCGGCTGATTGGGGGCACAAACTATACATTATGGATGACCTCCAGTACTGTGCAGGGGGATGGAGGAGTCCAGAGCGAGCCATTAGTCGTATTCTTACCTGAGGATGGTCAGTCAGGCACACACACACATAAAATTCATACACCAATATAATTTACATTAGTTAAATTATATTGTTAAATAGACATGCACATATAACACTACACATGAAGATTAATAATTATTGTATACACCAGCACTGGTCTGCACACTTTTTTTCCAAGTTCTTAAGTAAAAAAAAATTACATAAAAACTGAAATTAACTGTGAGTCTCACAGACTGGCTCTATTTTTATCTACCTAGAAGAAAGAAGATTTCTTTCTTTTTCAAGCATGATGAAAGTTGTGATGGACTGGAAACCAAGAGAAAAAGAAGAAGACTCAGAACAGTTTACTTTGTTGACACAGAAAAAGCAAATCTTTCATGCTTTTTAAAAGTTTATGTCATGCTTATGTTATTGTTGCACAGTTACTATGGAAACCATAATTTGCACATTCACACATAATATTTAGTTTTCTTTAATATCCTCAGTGAAACAGTGAACAAATGAAAAATCTGTAAAACTCATCTCTGTTTTTATGTAATTTAGGAAAAAATGGTGCAGACAGCTGCCTCTGGTTTAGTCAAATACACATTTGTATTTCTTTTTTTTTGGTTGACATTTTGTTTTTGTATTCTCTGTCTCATACTGACTCTGTATCTCTGCCTGTGCTCTAGCTGCTCCACTCTCAGCCAAGCACCGGACCTCCAGGGCACCTTGTCTCTCCTGCACAGCCAAGCCCAGCACGGGTTCACTCCCCTGGGCTCAAACCCTCACACACCTGGCCCTTACATCCACTCATTCATCTTATGATCCTCTAAAGTTTTATCTCCCCTTTCCCCTTCAACTCCCTATTATTTCTGATCTGTGTACCATGTGTTATGATGACGAACAGGATGAGTATTTTCTCCTCAGTCTCTACTTACTTTTCTTTATGTGAGTTTTCATCCTAAATGTCTCACTTTGTCTTTGACTGGGCCGTTAGTTTTATGGGACATACTGTTTTACTTTGCTGTGTTCTGTGTTGCTAGAGGGATGCCAGACTGCGTTGTTTTATTCAATGTACTGCTGTTGGTTTTGTCAGTTGCAACAATGCTGTCAATTATTATGCCACTGCTTGAGACAGATAACGATGATGATGACTGCTGCACTATTCATTTTCCCTATAGTGTCAGAGTGATTGATGCTTTAATTTATTGCATCATAGTATGGTAAACTCTCATGGAAAGCCAGTGGCAGTGGTAGCTAATAATAGTAACACAGTTCTATTTGTCTCCCTATTCAGTGCCCAGTGACTCAGTCCGAAACCTGACGGCTCAGATCTTCAGCTCCACAGCTATCATCGTCAGCTGGGACCCTCCCCTAGAACCAAATGGCCGTCCATACTACCTGCTCACCTTACAGGAGGCTGGCACCCCCGAAAACACGTCCAACCAAGGGAGTTCAGCTGTCAACAAGACAATAAAACATACAACGACTGACAATGTTTTTCTTTTCACTAAACTCAAGAAGTATTTCCCTTATGTGTTGACTGTTACCCCAGCAACTGGTGCTGGTCCTGCCTTCAACCATACCAGCACAATGTACCTGAGAACAGATGATGACAGTGAGTTTGTCTACACAAATATGCCGTAGTTCATGTATTTATTGTGACACAGACATGGATGTGGGTGTGTTTCCATTTAGTTCCTAGTTCTGCTCCATTGCTGGTGTCCACCAGGAACCTGTCATCATCCTCCATCGCTGTGGTGTGGCAGCGCCCTCTGGAGGCAAACGGGGAGATAATGGAGTATACCCTCACCTTATTTGGCCCAGGGGGTTCCAACATAACACAGACCCCCAGCACCATGTTCGTCTTTACTAAGCTCCTTCCATACACAGCTTACAACCTCACTATAACAGCGGCAACGCGTAAAGGCTCAGGGCCTTATCTGCTGCTGCAGTTACACACTGATGAGGGAGGTTAGTTTGAAAGCAGGTTTAATATGTTGGTAATATCCTACTGAGAGGGTTTACATTTTTAAACTATACCTACTTGCTGTGTCTACTGTGTCTTTGAGTCTTTCTTCTCTATCTGCCTAACTTTGTGTTTCAGGCCCAATGTCCCCTCCCCGTAATCTGACTATATACAACCACACAGCATTCGCTGTGTGGCTGAGCTGGGAGCCTCCTCTAGAGCCCAATGGAGTGGTGATACACTACGGCTTCATGATCCAAGACCTCATCACACACACTGTTACGCATCAGGTACCATTAATTTCACACACTGAAAGGCATTCCACAATAACAACAACACACACTCCAAACACCCACTCAGTAAAAGTACACACAATCCAACTGACAGTGGCTCTAATTTCACACTCCAGATACCACTCAGCAGTAACACTAGACTCAGCACACACATGCACATATGTGTGCTAATACAATAAGATATTATTCACTCCAGTAATCAGAACTGGCTGATTTAATCTCTTATGTGTCATTTATATTTGTGTGCACAAATGTAGAATTCCTCTGGTCCATCAACCACAGAGTACATAACGGGCTTCAGGCCTCATAGCTCTTATCAGATCAGTGTTTACAGTTACACGAGAGTGGGCCACGGGAATCAGTTCAGCAGCCCTGTGACCTTCACAACTAACGAGTCAGGTAAAGTATACACTGTCTACACACAAGGGACATAAAACTGATTTAATTACTTCTCACAGCTCAATCAGTCTTGAACGCTAAAGGGTGGTATCTTCAGTTCAGTTGAGAATACTTTATGCAGCACATAAAAGCAGGCTAAAAATACAGAACATGACAGAGGAAGAGCCTTAAAGAAAGAGACGCAAGAGTTAACCCATCCATAGATGACCAGCTCTGTTACAAAGGCACAAACGTTTGTATTTATCCATCAGAGAAAGAACCTCCTCTTTCAGTTTTACATAAGCAATCTAAATTCTGGTGGCATTAGTACAAATCATAAAGAATGCGTGAAGCAACTAATGCCTTCCTGAGGCTGTGCAGATGGAGGAGCTCTCTGTTTGCCAGCAATTAAAGCTGTTGTTAATGATACCGTGCAATTACAAAATGTAAATCAGCAAATAAATAAAACAATGTAAATACTCTGAGTAAAGATAATAAAGAGGTCTATAGCATTATTAGAGATCTGTAATCTACTAACTCTAACTTTATGTAGCCAGTGGAAGTGCTTTTTCATCTGTGCCATTGTGAAAAAGGCTCAGCAGCAAACAATAGGACGAGCTGAATTTGAAATCTCTTGCAAACTGTTCATTACAGCAGAGTTGCTATCAACCAAAAAATAAATAAATAACTAAATAAAAGGTGGTAAAGATCATATGTAAAATACAAAATGTTTAATGTAGTAATAAGTTAGTTTGCACAATGCAATTTAGTAAATCTGTAGTTTCCAGTAATTCCTGTGCAAACACAATATGTGTGTATGTGTGTATCATTTAAAACCAATAGTCATATGCTACAAAAGTAAAGTTTTGTCTCTGTCTGCAGTGTCTGATGCTGTGGGGAACCTGTCTTGCTCGGGAGTGAGCTGGGATTCAGTTCAGCTGTTTTGGGAACTTCCGAACAACCCTAATGGCCAGATTCAGTTTTATGAGATTCTAGTAAAAGCAGACTTGCAATCCCACACACACGAGGCTCACTCACCAGAGTACACGGTAACTGGCCTGTCACCAGAGAAGGAGTATGCAATCAGTGTGGCCGCAGTCAACTCTGCAGGAGTCGGAGACAGAGTAAACTGTACTGCTTCCACTCTTTCAGAATCTGGTTAGTTTTATTATGCTGCATATCATTTTGTTTATTCAGGCACAGTTGATGATTTAGTAGAAGTTAATCCTTCTGACTTAAGTGAACTGTGTGTTATACATAATTACTGCTTGATTAAATCCTCTCTCTCCTATCAGTCCCAGCTGCCCCTCGCTTCCTCACCATTTCTCAGGTCACACCTAACAATGTGACTCTTCAGTGGGCTCCACCACTCTCCATCCCAGGCCTGCTAAAAGAATACCACGTTATTGCACAGCTTGTTTCCACTGATTGCAAAACAAACAGCCTACCTACACCACAGCCAGTCCCAGAGGATGAACTCACCTCAGACTGCGTGGACTCTAATTTGACAGTGGTAGTGACTGCTCTGAATAGCAGCAAAGAGAACCACAGCATCACACTCCAGTCCCTGGCCAAATACAGACTCTATCGCTTCAAAGTAGCTGCTGTGACCAACGCAGGAGTTGGAGAATATACACACTGGAATTATGCACGCACCTTGGCTGGAAGTAAGGACACCACAGTAATTATGTGGCCTTTGTATATAGATGTAAGAGTTGGCATTTACTCAGGAACTCATGAGTAATATTTGTCAAAGAAGCCACTTGTTATTAGGCACCACTCCACAAGTAAGAGTCGTAGGCTTAGTAATTTCAGTGACATTTAGATGTGTTTCATTTATGACATTCCTCCACAAGAGCTAAAATTGAATCTAATGTTGGAAACAATAAAGAATAATTTGGTTATCTTTGATATTCAATATATGTCAGTTAGACTCAACAAGATTTTTGTTATTTTCTCTACATCAGACCCTGATGCTCCTCCTCGTGACCTAAATGTGACGCCCACCTCCAGCAGCCTTCGCATTGCGTGGAACGCTCCAGCTGTGCTCTCTGGACCAACTTCGTATCTTGTGCAGGTAACCCCACTGGACTGAAAATGTACAGACACAAACACACGCTACACGTCAAGTATGAAAATGTCGCCAGTGAAGCATAAGACACAGATGTTTTTGTGTTTTTGAAATAGAAGTAGGAACAGGCCAACATTTTGTTAAGTATAAAAAGGTATTAAAACATTTTCATCAACTGTGCTTCTACTAAGGTGGATGGTCCTGGTTGGAACTTCTCAATCGTCCGGGCTCCAGAAGAACTGACAACTGTCATTGTCACTAACTTGACTGCATTCACACGTTACTTTGTGACTATTACGGCCTTCACCGGTCCGTTGGCTCATGCTACCAGTGAGGGGAAATCCATTGGACCTATTGAATTTCAAACACTGGAGGATGGTATGTAGAATCTATGACAGCTCCTGCCCACTGTAAATATGATTAAAGTACCTGTTAGTATTATTATCGATTTATCATCCCTAGAGCCAAAGGACCCCCCCAAGAACGTGGTTGTATCACTTATCCCAGAGGAAGTTTGCAGTGTGAAGGTGACCTTCACTGCCCCACAGGAGCCCAATGGAAACATCACTGACTATTTTGTGTACATCTATGAAAAGGACCAGCTGTTTAAAAACTTTAGCCTTAACATCATCCAAAGAGAGCATAACACATTGACTGCTGTCATAGAGGGTTTAAAGGGAGGACAGAGCTACAGTATACAGGTGAGGCTACAGTACATCCTTGCTAGTCATCCAAAATGCCTACTTGTTCAAATTTAATTGTGTTTTCTGTAGCTTATTTCTTCTACCTTGTTCTACCATTGTTTACCTGTAGATTTCAGCGAGGAACGGAGCCGGTAGGAGCCCGCCCAGCACACATGTCCAGATAACTACAGGGATCAGAGGTAAGTCCTTTTTTAGTGTCTTTTCTGCTTTGTTCTACAATGTTCCTCTGAGTGTTGTTGTATCAGTACATCACTATTGTGAGACTGTTATTGCTCATTGCAATGTATGCAAAGCAACTCAACAATAATGTCATGTCTGGATTGGTGAAAATAGAGGTGCAGTTTAATTTGTTCCTTTTGACTATGTTGTGTTTTAGTTGTAAACAGTGCTGCTCACACATACTGTTTTCACACAGTAACCTGTGTTTGTGTTTCTGTGGGTGTGTGCTGCTCTGTGTTCACACGTGCGTGTGTTTCAGCCCCGGCCAAGCCATCCGAAATACCCAAGGCAGCGATAGGCTATCAAGGGGTTGCCATGGTAACCCACAGGAGTATCACCATCCACATGCCTGCCTGTTTCTATAGTGACGATAATGGACCAATCGCAAAAATTCAGGTCATCGTGGCCGAGTCAGGAGGTATGACAGCCATCACTTTTATTTAAATGCACTTGGGTATTGGTCTTGTTTTTTCTTGAGACTTAGGATAAAGAATGTTGTTTTACAGTATGTCACTCTGTATGAAGCTCATAAAAAACAAAATGTAAGCAAAAATCAAAGGGCTTAATGTCATTAAAATTTTACTCAGTTGCCCTGTGATTCCTTTCTTCTTCGACTTCCATCCTGTTACAGTGAAGGACATCCAGAATCTGACCAACTGGCAAAATGCCTTTTTTACACATCCGGCCCCTTACCTGACTGATTCAGGGTTCTCCAACCCACCATGTCCATCGAGGGATGGAGCATCACCCACGGACACATATGTCAAAAGTGGTCGCAGTGTGTCTGGGAACAGCCTTCCCCTAGTGAAGCACAATTACACAGAAACATACGTGATTGGAGAGGACGATAGCTGTATGGCAGAGAACAACACAGAAAGTTACTGTAATGGACCTCTGAAGCCCAACACTGTCTATGTGTGAGTCCACAGCACACATACTCAATCACACAACAATTAAAACATTTTTTGTTTTGTATACATGTGTTATGATATATAATGCTGAACCTTTCATATTTTCACACTGACCAGGTTTAAGTTCAGAGCCACTAACATCAATGGCCAATACACAGACTCTGAGTACTCAGATCATGTCAGAACTGCAGGTATTTATATTTAGCCCTGTATTACACAAAGGTAAAAATTAGTTCTTTGGTGATGTTGTTGATCCTGTCTGCTCTTTCGTCTCTGTAGTGGACGGGCTGTTGACACGAGAGGAGCAGATCATTCTGGGAGTCCTGCTCTCCTTCTTCTTGGCTGTGTTACTCATCATCATCATTTGTAGTTCAGTCAAGTAAGATGAAAACAGGCATTCAGTCCCTTTCCAACATTTATACAGTATATTTACCAAGACACTGCATTGAAAACTGAAATTTTGTTTTAATGCATAAAATAACATACCATGTGCAAAGTCCTGTAGATGGCTAATTGTTTTGTAATTGCATAGTTTTGTTTTTATTTCTATTAATTTGCCTTGTAATTAACTAATTAGTTTAATAATACCATCATCAAATGTCAGGATCCATCAGCGCAAGAAGGAGGGTGGGACTTATTCACCAAGGGAGGCAGAAATCATAGAAACCAAGTGTAAATTGGATCAATTGATCGCTGTGGCAGATCTGGAGCTGAAACAAGAGAAGCTCAACCGGTAAGTTTGTATGTTTTTTTTTTATCTAAAAACATCTCTTTGACAAATAAAACACACACATTTTTGACAGCGATGGCTGGGTTTACACTACATGACTCAAGGCTTGATTTAGCTGCTCAAGACAAAGATTTCCAAAAAAAAAAAAAATTTACTTTGCTGCAGCCAACTTGATGCATGCCCCTGCCAGCACAAAAATGTTTCTAGTGTAGTAGTGATTGTGCAGAAAATATGACACAACACAGCATCATTGTGGCTTTATTGTTTACCTGCCACTCTCTTCATAACAGACAAACCTTCCTCATGTGCAAAGTTTAGCATCTCACTCTGATTCTGTTCTTTTCTGGGACAAACAAATGCACAGATAATGAGTGCAGTAAGCCCTTCCTTCTCAGTTCTGCGTCAGGTGAGAAACAGCCACACTTACTGTGTTGTGTTAGTTTTAGTGTGTCATGATCAGTGACAGCTAAGGAGAGGTGAGAAGCTGCAGGGCAACAAAAGTAGTGTAGCAATTTTAGTTTTTATGACAGATGGGAGTTTGCCAATATAAACACTGTAACAACAAATAATCATATAATGCTTGCTATAGAACCCCACCAAACATCTAAAGAATACCTTCACCCACATACTGTCAGAACCAGAACCAAAAAACAGAGTAATCCCGTGGGTGTATAATGCCCCTGTCTTCATACACATAATAAAAGAAACTGAATGAAGGGAAACATTGAACACCTGAATCTCATATGATAGAGGATGAATAAATAGAATTGTTTCTATCGAGTGGATAGCTTATCTTTGTCTGTCTATCGCTCCCTTATCTCTCATGTATAAAAGTAATAGAAAAGCTCTACTTGAGCCTGCCTTAAGGTTGACATTTCTTCACATGCAGTGTCTCTTTGTGTTTCTGCTCCTGAAAAAGGAGGCACATCCTGAGAATAATTTGCTGTCCACACATTTTATCTGTCACACCTTTAAGAAAAGCGACCATAGTCTTTTGACAGTTGCATGTTGCACTCGCTGCTGAAGTTGTCTTCAAAGTTCAAACTGGCTTCATTAAGGCAGTGTGTCTTTCTGTTTCGTTGTTACTAGAATTTCCTCTGGCCTTGGATAGTGAGGGTAGATCTGTATAAATACCATCTTTCTATAAACAGTTTATGTTAAAAATAACACTCTTTTTCCTGTCACTTGTTGCACAAATGGCACGGGTACTTTTCTTGCAAGCAGACACATGCATTGACTTGCTTTGGCTTTTCTCTCACTGAGCACTCTTCTCCCATCAGGTACTCTTCCTTCTTCTTTAGACGGAAAGAGATTTATGTCATCCAGTAAGTTGGACGTTTGACGTGTGTGTGCCATATTCTGCTGTATAGACTTTGTTTGCATGTTGTACTCCTCTTTGCATTCATGCACCACTCTTGTGCATGCCATTACCATGTTACTCTTTAGACAATTAAATGACATCATCACATCTGCCTGCAGCCTGCTCCTATTCCTTCTTTACTGGCAGGGAGTGCATACCGAGCTGACACTCCTCTACTTGAGACCATTTTAATTTGTTTACCCACTCACTCATCTGAAAATAGCTTGGAAGGCTTTGTGGTCTTAGAGCATAAGCTTTATCTATGGTTGAGGATCTGCGTAGCTACAAGTCTTCAGAAACATCAGCCACAAGGGAATAATGCTTCTTTTACATGTATTGATGTTCACATATTCTTTCTGAATAAAAAAACAGTGTAAATACATGTACAAATGATTAAACATACAATAGCTACTACTCCCTACAAACTGAAGCTGTCATGGTCAGAACTGCCAGTGTGGGCTGTGATTATTGTGTTAATTTGTTTATTTTGGATGATTTTTTCACTGTCTATTTTTGTCCAGGCTTCTCAGCTACAGGAAATCACTCAAGTAAGTCATCCTGCATAAATAATATGAATATGCACACAGTAGCTACAACACAGATCAGCATGTTCTGTGCTGCTCAATATTACATGTTGTAACCTAGAATAAATTTACAGAAATAGCATAATGTTGTAGGGATCTCTCTGTTTCTTACATTCAGTGTATTTCTTACCTGCTCTCTCTCTCAGACCTGTCAACAAGAAGTCATTTCTGCAGCACGTAGAGGATCTGTGTGCCAATGACAATGCCAGGTTCCAAGAAGAATTTGCTGTAAGTGTTTGGCTTTAAAATTATGATTATGATTTTAAAAACATGAAATCATTTAGAATTGACAAACAAAATGTATCTGTTTATGGTTTAACCTGGAGCATAAACACTTAAACATATGAAATTTTAATACACACAGTAAAGGTATGTGGAGAATGTCCGTGCCAGCTTTGTTCTTCGTTTTTACAAATACAACATCTCTTTAAATACTTTAAAGTTATTTACTCAAAGAGCGCCAGAAGGTGAGTGCTCTGCACATCTGTCTCTTAAAATTATAAGTCCAAAGACACTATGTTTACTTTACAAAACTACATTTACTTTGAACTACTGACACATAGTTCAAAATCAGTCTACTTTACTTCACCCAGCACTGCCTCTATAATGCTCTACCCAGCACTTCAGGTCTTAATCATTGTAGAATTACCATGAATAAGATTGTTACCAGTCGGGCAGAAATACATGACCTTCTCTGATTGATTAGAAAGATGAGCCGTGCGCAAAAACAATTGAGTCTTGGTTGCAGAAATCTTTAACAGCACCTCCATACATTAAGATTTAAGATTTAAACATAGACTGGTAACTGACCACTGGCCACCTTATTAGGTACACCTGTACAATCTAAAGCCATCCAATACATGATCTCCGCCATGAATTCTACTTTAACAAGGTTATAATTTCTCAGTGTTTAACTTGACACTGTCAGACAGTTGGTAATTGATTTACTCATACTGGAGTGCATTGTATTATTATTGAACTGGAGTATGTTATATTATGAGGTGTCTTTTTAAACAAACTTTTTAAAAATACAGGCTACCACCTTTAACCTCATGTGAGTGAACACATGTTACATTCTATCTTTTATGTCCAGGAGCTCCCAAAGCTGCTGCAGGACCTGGCAACCACGGATGCTGACCTGCCTTGGAACAAATCCAAGAACCGCTTCCCAAACATCAAACCTTGTAAGTGATCAGGCAAAACAAAAAACTTGCAGAGTTACAATACCAACAACTAGCTCTAACATTAATTGCATATGGATTTCACCTCCACTAGACAATAACAATCGAGTGAAACTGCTGTCAGAACCAGGCACCGCAGGGTCCGACTATATCAATGCCAGCTTTGTTTCAGTGAGTATCTGTTATCAGCTGTTAAAAGTCCTATAGATAAATTGGAGGATCAATTCCACTTGAGTCATTATAAGATTAAGAGAGCTGTTATGCAGCTTTGAGACACTGTTGTTGCAGTTTAGCTTCCATTGGTTCTACATACTGTATTTCTGTATCACTTCCTTATCTGTGCTATTTTGTCAGCGATAAAAGCCTGTTTTTCTGTCTGTAGGGTTACCTTTGTCCTAATGAGTTCATAGCCACCCAGGGTCCTCTGCCTGGCACAGTGGCTGACTTTTGGAGGATGATCTGGGAAACAGGAACACATACCATCGCCATGCTCACTCAGTGTTATGAAAAAGGCAGAGTACGTCATGAGAGATTTGTTAGGAAACACAAGCAGTATTGGGCTCCATTACAGCCATATGATCAAGTTATATGTGCTACAAAAATCTGAAGTGTGTATATGTGCGATATTTCAGATTCGGTGTCAGAAGTATTGGCCCGAGGATAACAAACCAATGACAGTCTTTAGTGACATTCTCATCTCTAAAGTGTCAGAGGAAGTCCTTCCAGACTGGACTATCAGGACACTGAAAGTGGAAAAGGTAAATCAGCTAAAACCTCTCAAACACAGACACACCCACAAACATGTTTGTACTAGAACAAACCCTGTTGTATTGGTGAGAAGATGGCCCCTTAAATGCTGCATGTCGGGAGAGTCTCCCGGGAGAAACAACCCCAGCTGGGGTAGGTGGTCTCACAGTAAAACGTCAACAAAATTTCACATCCCGTGCCCTCAACACCTGATGCTGCCTGACGTGGCTTAAAGGAGGGTGAGCACAGACCGTCCACGCTGTTTTGGTGCAAGCATGCATGATCCTGTCTATAGTCCTGCAGTTAAACAGACCAGCACATGACAACACAGCACAAGGAAACTCACACTGTATCATATTATTGGTCAGTGTAATTAGATTGTAAATATTATAATACCATCATCAATTTCTCTGTCATTTTTATTTGGAATTCCTCTGCTGCTATGAAATGTAACTTCCATGTTATTCCTGCTTGCAGCATGGACATTACATTCTTGTTCGCCACTTCAACTACACTTCGTGGCCTGAGCACGGAGTCCCAGAGTCCTGCAGCACTCTCATTAAGTTTGTCAAAGCAGTCCGAGCCCACAGGCATGACAGCACACCTATAGTGGTTCACTGCAGGTACCGTGGCAGCGTCTTCAAAATTAAATAGCAATTATTTTATTCTCAATTTTATCGTTCCTGTAAGTGATCAACCCTTTCTGTAGCGTTTGTGCTAAACAAACAAGTAAGATTTAAAAGTGTAACAAAAAGAGAGTGTAATGGTTTGTTGTTCTCTCGCTGTTCCTCAGTGCTGGTGTGGGAAGAACAGGTGTGTTCATTGCTCTTGATCACCTCATTCAGCATGTCAGAGATCACGACTTTGTGGATATTTACGGCCTGGTGGCAGAACTGCGCAGTGAGAGGATGTGCATGGTACAGAATCTGGTGAGTTCATTCCTGTGAAGAAATATCTAGCAAATTCTCATTGTGATTAAGGGAAAAGTATAGGAGCGGATTAAAAGCACATCATGACCACAATCCACCTTCAGCATCAACCTATCCTGAAATATATCCACTCACTCATTATTTATGGGCTACTAATTTGTCATTGTCTGCAAGGGCCCTCTGCCCAGTGTCTGTGCTTCTTCTTTTCTATCCTTCATTATTTCTGTTTGCTACTGTATGTATATTCCACTGTGTCCACATCTTGGCAGTGTTGTCTGAGCTTGTAGTGTTGGGCAGACCAGGAGCAACTAGTGAGGACATAATTGTTTGAGACAGTGGCATTTACTATGCCAGATAGCATTTCTACTGTATGTGCACAAGGTGTATTATATACATATACACCCATGGCACTGGCAACTACAGCATTAAGTTCCTTCGTGTTTTTCATATCACAGTTTGAGTCTGCAAGAAAAAGCTGTAACAAAATGCAGATCAGCTCTGGTACATTAGTGTTTAATGAAAGTGTCACACACATCACATAAGGCCTTTTATTATACACATTGCTGGATGTTGCAGTGACATGATCAGCATCCGCCACCAGGACACTCTAAAAGAGATTATTATTACTGTATCCTGCACCAAAGGCATTTATATTGACATCAATTTGGCATTAATATAAGATAATATAAAGAATATTTGCTCTAAATCATCAAATCTTATAAAATGTGTTATTGTATACCAGGCTCAGTACATCTTCCTGCACCAAAGTACACTGGAACTCCTAAACAACAAAGGCAACAGCCAGTCCATCTGGTTTGTCAGCTATTCTGCTCTGGAGAAGATGGACTCCCTGGAAGCTATGGAAGGTAAACAATACTGTAAACACACACTCTGAAAGAAACACCCTCCACACAGCTCTGTGCTCACTTTACATTTTTGTGCTGGTCTTCAGGTGATGTTGAACTGGAATGGGAAGAGACCACTATGTAAAGGTAAAGGACAGTCACACTTCAGTGTTTTTTGGTGTCACTTGGATGTGACCTGTGCAGAGACCCTGGATGGGACCGCCTCCGAACGTGCTAGAGGAAGCAGGAGGTGGACTGTACAGTCTGAATTGAGCAGTCTGTCAGTTGATTTTGTTGTTCCGTTTTAACCCACTTCTCAGCACAGTTCTCCCTTTATTGAACTTCTACCTGATTTCAAAGAGTGATATTAACTAAAGGGGAGACATAGAATTTCAGAAACAGAAGGGATGAAAAAGAAACGGTGAGCTAGGAGTGGCAGCTTTACCACATCTGTGAGCCTACAGGAACTTTGCACAAATTGATCTCACTTTGTATTGTGATTACTGTATGTTGATATTATCCACATTTTTGTAACATAATTTATTCCGCCAAAATGTTTTTTTCACTTTCTTTGTAATTCTGCCTGTGTCGAGGTGTTATTTATCCTTTCTCAAGTGTGATTTGCAAAAATAAATCAACTTGCATTTTTTCTGGCCTTGATACTTCATGCTAAAACATTCTTTGCATCAGCTGTAGCCATTTTGACATTGCAATATGAAATTACAAGTTACCATCTTGTTGGTATTGTTTGGATAATTCCTAATTACACACACGCACACGCACACACATAACATTCCACAAGAACAAGTTAGATTCAGTATTGCTTTGGGGCTGACCTTCCTATAATAAATTACTTCAAACCCGGTGTGTGGGGAGGACACAGGAACACTGGTGTAGACTGATTTCCCATAAGCGCCTTCATTTCACTGTCCTCCTTGCACACCTGGTCCAGATTTATTCATTATACAGGCTGGCGGAGCCACAGATGCAGACATTGTGGAGACAATTTGACGTCAAAAGCAGTCAAGGATCTTTATAGACAAGACGTTCTGCAACTGAGAGTAAAAACTACTTTATTCTTTCATTCTCTTCAAACAGAAATATTAGAAATATTCCATTAGTAAACATGTTGATCTTTAAGAAATCTCCTTTTTAGAAATATTGTGAGGGTGCAAAGATTAATGACAGTGCTCCACAGTGAGGATGCAGGTTGGTGCGTCTCTGTGACAACTGCGGAGAAGGCAGAGGCTAAGGGTTCAGGCAGAACGGAGGGAGGAAGTAGAGAAAGGGGAGAAAATGACATCAATCAACCCAACATGCCCTGACAATAATGATACAACCATAAAATCAAACTCCTCCCTTGTACTGTAAATGAAAAAAATAACAATAAATTAATATCATGCTGTATAGTACATGTCAGTCAGAGTTTACCGTAAACAAAGCAGGGTGAGAAATCAAGCAGTTTTTTATCTAAGTCTAAGCTGAATTGTTGCTTTGGCAGCTACTGTTTGTGCATGTTTGTGTACGTCAGTTTGTGTGGTGGTGCAAGCATGTTTGCACATGTATATAATATATAATATAATATATATAATCTGTGTGTCTGCACGTGTGACCTGCAGTTTACTGTATGTATTGACCAATACAGCATAGCCCTTTACACACCTTAACAGGTGACACAGCTATCTCTTAATAATCCTGTAATAGTATGACATGGTAATTTAATGATAAATGCAGATCTGTAATAATCTCAGGGTGTTACCATGGTAACTGGAGTGTATTCTATAAAAGCTGCCTGTTTCCCATCTCTCATAGCAGTAGGATTTAGGACACCCCCCG
>OMLM01007196.1:28033-55814 GCA_900302695.1 Helostoma temminkii | reverse complement strand
CGATATTAAATGTGAATAATAATAACTATAATAACTATAATATCATTTTCTTCTTTTAAACTAGATCTTCTCTGTACAAATACATACGTAGATACACACACTGGGCAAACCAATCACTTGTTCAGAATAAATCTATATTATCTATTTACAATATATCCAATATATTCTGTGGTGCAAAAGTACAAGACGTGCTCAGTGTGTCTCATTTAGATGATGTGTGATCTGCTGTACAAACTGGCTCAAGCTTGAAACCATCAACACTGGACAGATGACACGGCAATGGAATTAATAATTATTCTATGCACATCTTCAGTTTACCCCATGATTTAACATTCATTGAAGAAATGCATCTGTGCTTATGTAACATTTGTACGCAAGAAAAAATATGTGAAATGGGAGTGATGTTTTTGTGAGTCTAGCCTGTGCGGGGTGAGTTTTATTCATTTTTAAACTAAAGCTAGCAATTTTCAGAGCAGAGATATTGCCTATATCCAAAAGGTAACATTGATATTCACACAGGGTAACCCATTAGGAGCAAATGTACAGGAGGAGAAAGGTTTCATCTGTCTGTTTTAGCCTTGTTTAGGATGAATTACCAGCCATACTCCCTGCAGCCCATAGGTAAGCAGATTGGACACACATTACACAAGCACTCATCTCTCAGTACAACTTAGAGGTGCAGATTTTACATGTTACAGTGCAGCAAATCCTTTCCTGAGCTCTGTGAGAGCAAACACTACAAATTCAGGGCAGTCACACGTTACTGTGAAGATATTTGCTCACATGAGTTTTTAAAAAAACAACAAAGCACAAAACAATATGACCGTCACAAAGATATGGTTTAGGTTATTTTAGTGAGCAGCAATGTGCTTGCTTACTACACTATTCTACACATGACAGGGTAGATATGTCTTTTACCTTTTTCTTTACCTTCTGCATTAAACATCCTGATTATTTGTTTCCTGTAAAATGAAGGAAACAGACAAGCTTTTACTCTTGATTTTCGTTTGTTGCTTTGGATGAGAAAAAATGTGATTATAGTGTGTAGAAGACAGATTAGCTGATATTATTCCTCAATGATTGTTCTCTCTAATACTGAAAACCTGGGCCAGGATATGTGAATATGCTAAAAGTCAACAAAAGAAAACCATGTTCTGTCTTTCATATTTCAAGTCATCTTTTGTCCTTTTATGGCTGCCAGAGATTTTCTGACATCTCCCCTCGATTTCATGGTCATAGCTCACAGACACGTCTGTTGGACAGGTGACATTTAAAAATGCAAAGTCACAAAATTTTTCATGGAGTGTGAAATCTAGACAGACAACACCATTAGCTACTGGGTGACAATTTGAAAAAAAGAAATAAAGGGGAAATTTGTCTTCCAGACATGACATCAAACCTACTCCACGTTAAAAAACAACAGCTCAGTCGAGACTATTTTTGTTGGTTTTCTTTTCCTTTGTTCGTTCATGTGACTCATATAGTATAATTCCTTTTTTTTTGCAATACTTTTTCTTACTATTCAAAGTGAGTCAGCAACTGTTCCAGCACGTGTTTGTTTTTTAGTGTGAGGGTAATGTCTGCCCTCCATGGTTCGCAGAGCAGCTAGTCTCTCAAACAATGCTGCGGGATCCACTGGAGTTGCGCCTGCGGGTGAGAGGCATGGTGTGGTGAAGTGGCATAGGTGAGTCAGGGGGACAGAACTGGTGGGGGTGATTGTAGGGCGGAGGGGGAGGTGGCAGGGGAGGCTGAGGGCCGTCCCCCTCTCTGACGCGGACAGGTGTCGACATTGCCGACTGGATGAGCTGATGAGTGGCCGGGCCTTGGCTTAGGAAGGCTTCCATCCGCCCTCGCCCGCTCTGGTCTACAACAATCACCTTGACAATCTGCTGGCACTGGATGAGTGTTTCTGGACGGAGCTCCCCAGGTTGGACAGAGCTGAGCAGGGTGGGTGGTGCTGCCAGGGCCAGAGCCGTGGACTCAGTGCTGGGCTGGCTCAGTTGATAGGTCTGCAGCCTGTTGTGAATTGACACCTAGTTTAGGAACAGTCAGAGAACGCATGAGGAGTTACCAGCCTGAACGCAGCCTCTACGCAGCCCTCTGGTGTGTTACGCACATGGGCATGCAGGCATGCAGGTAGGTAGTATGCAGAGCGAGCGCATGCAAAATACACACTCTCTTTAGTTTACTCTCAATCATGTTTTTTTTTTTTTACATGATTATTTCCTCACACTCATCACAATTTTAGACACACACACAACCCACATACACACCAGCCCACAAAAGGATGGCGGGGTAACAAAAGATTTTGGTTTGAGATCATATCAGGATCATTTTGGATTTTTATATACGCTGTGTGTGTGTGTGTGTGTGTGTGTGTGTGTGTGTGTGTGTGAGAGTGTGTGTGTGTGTGTGTGTGTAGATATGGTCACTGAGTGGCAGGATGAGAAGCTAAAAGATAAAAGGAGTGTCAGGAAAGGAGAGAGGTGACACCGAGGGCATGGTGTCTCCCTAACACAAGAATTTACAATTCTAAGGGATGAACTGAAAGGAAAGAGAGGAGAGAAATAGGCAAAGAACAGAAACAGAAGGAAAACTGGATAAGGGAAAACAGCTTTCATTATGCTTAATTAAAGGATGGGCTGTTTTTACAAACACACTCTCACCCACACACACTCAACAGATTGTTAATCAAGCTTATCTGGCTTTGTAGATGGTATTCTAGGAGCCAGTAAGGCTTATGATGGCTTGCAAAGGCTTATACAGTAAGGCTGGCAAGCAGCTAATGAAAAAAAAAGGATGTTATATATAAAGTAAAGTGGTTGCTGATCCACTCATGAGGCACAGAAAGAGACTGTTTGTAGCACCACTACAGCAGACTCCTCTCAGCAGTCTTTGTATCTTTGGCTGCATAGTGGGGACGTGCCTCAGGTGGAGCTCTTTTAAAGCAAAGCATCAAGCAGTTTTCTTTTCAGGATGAGTCCCTGTCTAACCGCACGCGCACACACACATAGAAAGTTACACCCACAGCATACACACCACAGCACAGATACTTACCTGAGGGAGACAAGAGTAGCTTTGGCACTCACCTCTACAGTGTTGTTGCCAGTTTTATCATATGAATCCTGTTGGCCTATGTGAAGAAAAGGTCTATTTGTAAGTCAACAAGCAGATTTGAACTTTGATACAGAATGTGAAAAAGATACATACAGTCTTTTTACAAGGATTTGCTAATTATTTAAATGAAGAGGCCAAATGCTTAAGTGCTCTTGCTAAGGCTCAGATGACAAGAGCTAATGTCTGAACTGTAAATACAGTGTTACGCTCCCACTAACTTGTCTTGACACAAAGAATGGAAATAGAAAAGGCTAGCATGGCACTGTCTAAAGGTAACATAATCCACCTTTCAGCACAAAATGCCAGGCTAGCTGCTTCCTATTGTCTCTAGTATGTGTTCTAAGCTAAGGTAAATGGAAGTGGCTTCATATTCATCATACAGGACTGAGAGGTGTCGATCACTCATCTAACCCTTTGCAAGAAATCAAATAAGTGCATTTCCCAAAATGTTGATCTTTTATTTATTTATAGATAGACTGAAACATATTTATACATGTGCTTTTAAAGTTTACACACTGTAACAGATATTTAATAAAGCCAATTTGCAGTTGTGTGGGAAGCTATAGTACACAGTGGAACTATACTAAAAAGCGAACACTTCTTACACCCCTGTTCGATCCTATGTTCTACATGTTCCGTAGTACTTTATGCACAGTTATGTGTAATGTATACAGTGTTATGCTGCGTAAGCAAAACCAGCACCTGAGGGAGAGCCATGTCCTGTGTGTGTGTCCACTTGCCCGCCATTGGTGTGTATGCCATGTGGCTGGATGCCTTGCTGCCTCTCTAATTCCCCTGTAAGAGAGATTGCAATCAGCCCAGCACCTCGTGTGTGTGTTTGTATTTGCATAAATTGAGGTGTGTGTCCTTCTTTCCTTACACTGGATGTGTATCTGCTCCATTTCATTGACCTCTGCAATTGCCTCTCGGAGCTCCTCTGCAAATTTCCTGAGCTCTTCTCCACTTGGGGAGCAGAAACTCACCAGTTGCTTCTTCTCTGAGGTAAATGGGCTCAACATGGTGATACCATGGGCATAGACTGATAAGAAACCCAAAGAGAAAGAGCTTTCACCATGACTTTGATTCTAAAAACAGTTTTCAAAAAAATCTTTGAAATACTCCAGTGCTACAGTTTTGACTTCACACAGAAGTGTTGCTAATAATATTCACACACCAATATTGTAAGGATAATGATCAAATTAATTTCAGCAGCAGCTTGTTGTCAGTCTGAAGAAATATTAGGAAGCTCAAAGGACTGAAGGTGGGTTTTACTTTTTTCTTTTTATGCATTTTTAGCCATGGTAGCAATACTCACAGCATGTAACAAATTAAATTTAGAACATTTTTGTCCCCCACAGCATGAATACTCATAACTCTTCAAGGGACAAATTATTGGCATCCATTACTCTGGTTCATGATCACTGGCTAAATGGTAATGGCATTAGCAGCAGCTTCAGCTTTTGTTCCACACACACATATAATTTTACAGCAGAAACTTATACTATATGTGGATGAGCTACAAGAGTAGTGCTACAGCAAACCTGTCAAAATGCAATCATAACTACATAAATTACATCTTCAGTTGCAATTCATCCCAACCTTTAATTTTATGACTTTTGTATATTCTTACTACATCCAATTCTGTTGTTTATTATTGACTTTTCTGGAAGTTTTGTACAGTTTTATTACTGTAGTACTGTACTTGTAGTAAGTAATCTCGCATGTCACAAGGTTCTCACTTGTACTGAAAGTTCAGTGATATAATTCCTTGCTGTATGTTTGCACGTAATATATATGATCATTATGTGATGCACTTGAAGGTTCGATTACATGAAAAATTGGATGACAGCTTGAGGAATGAAAGAAAAGAAAGAAGAAGAAAAGTCAACAGTAATAATTGTGCTGACTGCTAATTCGTGAGTCCTGGCCCAGACTTGACAGACAACAATACTCTCATAGCTCAGCATTTTCCAAGTACCACAGTGGAATTGTACTGGGGAAACTGCTGCAGAGAAATGCTGAACAAATCTTACATTCATTGCTGAAGAGGTGAAACTGCATTCCCAGAAGACCCATAGCTTTACAGAAAGTGTATGAGGCTGAGCTTTTCTTCTTGGGACATAGTTTGAGAATCTACAATAAACACATAATACACAGCATTGCTAAATTATCAGTACAACATCACAGTATAAATTACTACGTCTGGCTATAATCCGCTGGCTTGAAAATGTGGTTCATATGCTAATTTAGATCATTGTAGTGATATTTTAGTGCCAAATCCTTACCAGCAGCAGGTCATTGAAGAGGAAGACCTCTCTCTGCAGCTGGGACAGTTTCTGTTTGTGAGGCTTGTTGGCGTCGGGCACCTCAAACAGACGACAGCAGCACACCAGACGTCTGTGAGGCACGGCGAGGATCTATGGAGGAGAGGTTAAAGAGTAACAAGTGATACAGAGGACAGACTGTAGTGAAATAATACATGACACAGGAGGAGACTAAGCAAACACGGATAGAAGCTCCAGTAACACTTTATGGTAAGGGCACATAAACTATCATGATTTCAGCCATGAAAAATCATGAATTTCTGTATGCAATACTATACAAAGTATTAGGATTAATTATCATGCATGTGTTAATGCATCAATACATTAATTAATACTATATCTAAGGTATTTGTATGCTTTATCATGACGTCATGTTTGTGGCCCTCATAATAAATTTGTGTCGTGCTCATTCTTTTGACAAACAATCTTTAGTGTATTGACACAGTAAATAACTTATACTGACAACATATGTTTTGAGGAAATGTTCATTTAGCTGCCTTGTTTTTTTCTGAGAATAAAGCAAATGTAACTTGTGCACTGACAGTACATTGTGTACAACCAACACTATGAACCAGTTATTTTAAATTAGTAGTTAGATTGAATTTGCTTTTTTAAAACTTTTCTAAACACCTCATGTCTAAATAGAAACAAAGACTGATTTTATAAATGTGTAAAAGTGAGAAAAAACGAACATGTCATGATAAAGTAATTTAAGTAAGTTAATGATGATTGCAAATTAACATCATTAATAATTCAGAAGTCATTAATTCAAATACCTTAGTTGGAGCATTAATTAATATATTGTGGATGCATGAGATATTTCTGATTCTTCTGAAGTCCTAATAGTTCATGTAGTGTCACATGTATGAAATCATACATGAATTAATTATATTCGTGTACCCTTACTGTAAAGTCTTACCACAGCTCTGTGAAATAAAAAAAAAGGAAAGGGAAACTATATTTGCACATAAAAGACGTTTTACTTACAGTTTTTAGTCCCAGGATGGACTGCTCCACACGGCTCACATAGGTGACATGGTCTTCGTTTGAGCGGAGCTCTCTCTGTTGGATCCTTTCATAGATACCTGCCACCATCTCTCTGGGGATGTCTGCTCCATCATCTACACCTGAGGAAACAAGGGCCAAATGAAAGTAATAAAGTGGTCACTGTTATAGTACTGTACATTTGTCCAGCTCTCCTTCATTACTGTTTCTACACATATTGATCAGATTTATCACTGGGAATGTGCAGAAACTACACTGAATACAGAGTCCACAGCTCTCTCAATCAAAGTGCAACATAAGATAGTGTCTTTGTCTCTATCTGACTTTTTTAATATGCACTTGATGTCTACTTTGTATTATGCTAAAAGTTTAAAGGTCATTTCTCATGAGGACATTCTGTAAGGTGCAAGGTCTGCATGATCACCAGCCAAACAAGATATTTTGTCCTGCAGAGTAAAGTTAGTCCTGACAAGGAGTAATGTTAATTACTGCATCTGTTGACCATTACATTTTTGTTCTTGTGCTGTTGGAGTTTTTACAACATTCATACAAAATTACACGAAAACATTCTTAAATAGTGTTATAGTTATGTCAGACATAATTTAACCAAAAGTAATTTTTGTGTACAGCAATAGGTAGCGATTGCTTAAAGAGAAATTACTTTGATATGAGATTCAGTTGAGACTAAAAATATTTTGAAGTCCATTTTGTGCTTTACTGCATTGAATAGTATGGTGCAATTTCTGGAAGACTGTTTATTTCTGATTGTTTTTTCTGTTCGATGATCATAATACTACAATTACATAAAACCAAGTATACTTGTTTTCAAAAAATCTAATTTTATTTACTTGTTTGGAAAGTGATGGTAAATGTAAGTTTAAGTAAGTGTGAGTTATTTTGTTGCCAAACAAATGTTGAACTACTGCAACAGTTGTCAAGTGGCCACCACATTTTTTTGTATTGTGTATGCAGCTGTGTTCATTGGTTTATCACTTCTGGACACGTGGGCAGAACAGACCCATTAACATCACCAGAACCATGTTATTTTAACAGCAGACATCAACAAATGGTCCAAGAGGAGATAACACAAGGATGTTAATGAGGGAAACTAGCAGGTAACATGAAAATGCTCCCCTAAAACATCTTTCTTTGAACAAAAGCAGATACTGCAGCCACATTTTGGATCTTTGCTCCTTCCATCCTGTTTCTACGTCATTCACAACATATATGCCTGGTCTCCGAGCTGCTAGACCATAAGCTGTTACAGTCATTTGTACAGCAGCATTTAGCAACAGAAGCTGCTTACACAAATACACTGCATTATGGTACATCATATGGTTTTGAGGCTTTGAGGTTAGCCTGAATTTGAAACAAGAACTCACATTTCGATCTGTTTTTTTGTAAGTATTGCTAGGTGGCAGAGTTGCAGGTCAAAACTAAAAAACAAAACTAAACAATGCAACTTAATTTCTTGGAAAACATGTAAAATATTAGCTATTGTAGCTATAAACTGTAAATTGAAGATCAAAATGTGCAAGTCATTTACTTTAGCAGTGTTTTGTATTATTTACAGATGCTGATAGTGAATTTAATTATTTTACTCAAATATTTTTTACTCAGGGAAGATTAACGACATGCAGCTTATGGAGAAACTAATTACAAACTAAATAATCACTGAATTTGAAGCAGACTAACAGTGTGGGCTTGTATAATTTTGCCAGAGATCTTACAGTCAAATTAGTTTTATTTACACTGTAGGATTTATGAATCAGAAAATATGATTTTATCTCAATATATGTGCTGTCATTGTGTGCTGGTAATGGTTTTATCATCACTATGAAGCAGCTCCCAGAAATCATCATTACAGTCTGACAACCTGTTCAGTCTAAGGAGAAACCTGTTTAGCTAACAAATTTAAACAGAGTTGTGCAATATCATATGAAAAAAGAAACAAAAAATGATTTCAGGTGAATTTTTTCCATTAACTGACAGTACAAATGAAAGTCAAGCTGCTCTATTTTAAGCCCTGGTTGTAGTAAATGTATGTATCAGTTCAGCCACTGGACAGAGACAGTGATGAGAGCCTCAGGGTGCGCAGTGCAGGTGATGAGTCGTTTCCAGAAAACCCAGACTTATATCGTTGAATCTAATGCTAAGAGAGCCTCAATTAAATGGGTCGACACCATGGTCCGTGAGGCAGAGTTAAACATATCAGGAATTTCCTGCACTGCTGATGGTTTCTTGATGGTAGCAAGCAAAGGATGGCAACAGGTGCCTCTTTGAGTAATTTAATTCAGTTCAAGAAGCTGTCAGAGTTTAAGTGAGGTTCATAAGACATTACTTGCATGTAAAACTTAGATTTCCCCTGCCTTCTACTCTCTATATCATTCTTTTAGCCATTTCTTGTTTCCTGCACTAAAAGGTGAGGTGAGTGTGTGTGGTTACTATACTGATTAATACCAGTGTTTAAACTCTATATTCATAAAACCATTTGTCATAAATATTAAAACAAGTCTGCAACTAATCTTAGCAACACCATCCACAGGCAAACTCACACATGATGTGCTTACAGCCTGTATGTAATCACATACTCTGTGTCTCTATTTGGCGTACATACACATGCTGCAGTATGTCGACACACTAACCTCTCAGGTTGCGTATGAAGTCATCAAGGCCCATTTTGCGCTGGGGTTTGATGTTGGGTGAGTACATGTCGGTGTTAAGAAGGACAACAGCGAAGGCCAGGATGAAGATGGTGTCAGGGTTGTGAAACTGCTGGACCACATCAGGATTACACATACAGTACCTCTGGCTGTGGAGGAAAATAGAGTTATCAGAGTTAAATATCTATATATTTTGATAAAAACACTTATTATTAATATTGGTTGTCTGGTTGTCAGAGATGCTGAAAGCAAGACACTTAATCAACACTGAAATCAACAGCAAAGGCCAGGATGATGCCGATGCACCAATCCGTCTGTCAATCTCATGCTCCATTTTTCCCTCACTTGTAAACAAGACAAGATATTTAGACTCCTCCACTCGAGGCTCCAGTCGTACAAGGACCAGACGGCCCTTAACAGAGGGTCCTGAATCCTGTACTCCTGGAGCACCTCCCACAGGATGCCACGAGTGACATGGGAAAAAAAATCGAAAGCCTTCTCCAAGTTCACAAAGCACATGAGGACTGGATGAGCGAACTCCCATGAACCCTCGAGCACCCCTGCAAGAGTATAGAGCTGGTCCAGGTTCCACAGCCAGTTCCTCTCAAACCTGAGGTTTGGTTTTCGGCCTAATTCTCCTCTTCAGCACTCTGGCATAGACCTTTCCAGGGAGGCTAAGAAGTGTGATCCCCCCTATAATTGGAACACACCCTCCTGTCCCCCGTCTTAAAAAGAGGATTGCCAGAATTTCTTCAAGGCTAACAGATAGTCCTCCTCCTCAATGGCCTCGTCGAACTTCTACCAGGTCTGAATTTTTGCCTCCGCGACCACCCTGGCTGCAGTGCGTTTGTCCTGCCAATACCCATAACCTGTATCAGGAGTCCCACAAGTCAGCCAGGCCTGATAAGACCTCTTCTTTAGCTTGACAGCTTCCCTTACTTCCGGTGTCCACCACCGGGTTCAGAGGTTGACACCACGACAGGCACCAGAGACCTTATGGCCACAGCTCTGAACAGCTGCATTGACAATGGAGGTCCTCTCTTCACCCGAGTGTCCAAGACATATGGTTGCAGGTCAGATGACACAACTACAAAGTTGATCATAGACCTCCCCAGGAGCTGAGCTGGGGAGCTATAAGCAAGCCCACCCCTGCCCAGCGCCTCTCACCATGGGCAAATCCAGAGTAAAAGAGAGTCCAACCTCTCTCAAGGAGTTGTGTTCCAGAGCCCAGGCTGTGCGTGAGAGTGAGCCCGACTATCTCTAGCCGGTACTGTTCAACCTCTAGCACAAATTAAATTTTTTTTAATTAAAATTATATTTTAGTTGAGTCGGACTCAACAGTAATAAGATAAACTAAATGCCACCCTCATGAAGATTTAAATGAAGGTTACATTTTTATACATGTAAACTTTATGATAATTTGGGGGCTGTAGTTTGTCCTGCTTTAGAACACTATTGTATATTCTGTGGGAATTTTTATGTTTTTTTAATTTTTATTTTATGCACCCAATTTATGGTTATGGTATACTGAATATTTGAAATACTTCTTTACATCTTACAACTTAAAGCCAATGGAGCCACAAAACCTAAAGATGCATTATTGTGCCCAATTGCAGCCCCAAATTCCCAAATTCCCAAATTTCCTCTCATTTTTAAATTATCAACAATAAACTGGGAGGAAATCTTTGTGGGATTTGCCGAGGTTGCATAAAAAAAATCAGGGGGTGCAATGTTACGAGAGATTAGTACAAATTAGTAATACAATAAAAGTAATAATAAGAATGGCTCTTAAAAAGGTGTTTATTCCACCTATGACACGCAGGCATCTATTGACTTTGAAGCACATGTCTTACCATATAAAATACTGCATTCATGTCCTTTTTATACTGTGGCAATTTGGTTCAAAGACTGACTGACTGTAGCTTCTACTCAGATGTAAGGAGCCATCGCTCTGCTGTAAATGAGACTGACAGGACATAGGAGACATTTGACAGTGCAAAATGATTTATGCCCTAGGTAAAGTAACGCTTCTGTCTGAGAAGTTGCATTTGGACTTGCTTTGCTCCATCGCTGCTCACAGGCTTCATAAACTTTCCTTTCCCCTCCCTATCTTTCTTACTGTCACTTACACTTAGACAGTGGGCCATTTCAGTGGTGGGAGGCTTTTATCTCCGCAATCAAGCAAGATGCAGACATGGAGAGGGCCACTCTGCTCCATAGGCCTTGTACTTGTCAGAGCATATGCAAGTGAGAGGCCACATCTGAGATCTGCACGACCAGAAAGTATTTTTCAGACCCCACACAAGATCTGAGGCCAAAGAACTCACAGGGTATCAATTAACTGCAGCCTTGTTCAATAGTAAGGTCTTTGTGTGTGGAAAAATACAGATCCTACTCAGCACAAACACGCCTGCAAATATAATATAACAAGCACAAAGGATTCTTTGGATTTGCCAACTGCACACATGGCAAGATCTATTGTATATGTATGCAAATGGATATTTGCACAGATATGTAAGAACTGTGTGACTGGAAACATGTATATGAGTATACAGTACGTGTGTTTGTACATCACTCACATATTTTCAAGTGCAGATCTTCATCTTATGTAACCACTTTATTTAAACACTAGCACCAGATCTCTTATCGTCGTATCTGCATACGTTAAAGTTGCATGCCAGCTGGCACAAATACCTTTTCATTAAAAAAAAAAAACTCATGACAAGAGTGCAACACGCTTCAAACAGATGACATAACAACTGTTACGTAACAGACATGGAATTGGATGTCTGGCTGTACTGATAAATCTCGCTTGTTTTGACCTGTACTCACAGCTCCAGCTACTGAGATTACGTCTCAGATCACTAATGAATTTGTAATCAGCACTCAGGGACTCAGCACGTTCTGACTGCCTTTACGAAAAATAAGTATATTCAAGTATACTATTAGAATACTTCTTTTAAACGAAAAAATAAGCGAGTATACTTTCAGTTTACGTTTTATGTACTTATCACAGGTAACTAAGGTAGTAACTGGGCGTAACTATCAAACTATAATTTCTATCAAACTGTGTTGTTTGTGTAATCTGTTAAATAGCAAACGATTCAAAAGTGAAATTAAGATATCAACATTACTGGCTAATCATGTTAACAGTGTCATTGAAGACATGTTAGTACTGCTGTGTCAATATTTAGCTCAAAGAACAGCTTTGTCAGTGTAGAGGGTACACATGAGCATCCAAGTCCACGCCCACCCCAGAGGAGCAGGTGCTCTGCCTGGCTACAGCCGACATGAGGAGGACACTATCTGGAGTCAACCCATGGAAGGCTGCAGGCCCTGATAACATACCAGAGAGAGTGCTCAGGGACTGTGCTGACCAGCTGACAGGTGTCCTCACAGAAGTCAGCGGTGATGTGTCCCAGTGATTACTGCCCAGTAGCACTGACTCCCATAATGATGAAGTGCTTTGAGCGTCTGCTCCACAGGCATATTCACTCCACTCATTGTCTCTGTAATTTGCGTAGCGCCCTAACTGCTCCACTGACGCCCTGCACTCTGTTGTCTCACATCTGGACACATATGTCAGAACGCTGTACATTGACTTCAGCTCAGCGTTACAATCAATCATTCCCCAGCAGCTGGTGAGGACACTCCACTCCACTCTGCAACTGGATTCTAGACTTCTGGGCACAACGACAGCAGAACATCAGGAACCATCACACTGAGCAGGTGCTCCCCAAAGCTGTGTGCTCAGCCCACTGCTGCTTATGCTGCTCACCCACAATAATTCTAGTCAGTGGTTGGTGTCACAACAACAATCTGTCTTTTAATGTGGACAAAACAAAGGACATCATTGTCAACTCTTCTGTTCATCAGTAGTTGAGAGTCAGCAGTGCCAAGTTTCCTAGTGTGCACATCTCTGATGACCTCACCTGGACTAACAACACCAGCTGGTTGGTACACAACGTCTATGCTTCCTGTAGAGGCTGAAGAAAGAAAGCTTTCTGCCACACGTCCTTACCACCTTCTACAGAGGAACTGTGGAGAGCGTCCTAGTCAGCTGCATCACTGTGTGGTTTGGAAAGTGCAAAACCTCAGAACACAATACCCTACAGCGTATAGTGAGAGCAGCGGAGGGGATTATAGGGGTCTCCCTCCCCTCTATCCACATCATGCCTGTGCCATTGTAAAGGATCACACTCCCCCCTCCCAAAGTCAGTTTGAGCCTCTGTCATCACACAGGAGGTTCTGTAGCATCAGGACCTGCAAAGGGTTAGCAACAACTTTATCCCGTAAGCTGTCAGAGTTGGTTTTAATGTGCACCTTGATTCATTAGTAACAACATTTCATTATTTTGTATACTATGTAAGTGGAAGAGTGACAATAAAGCTCAGTTGAATTGAGCAGAGTTGTCATTGTTAATACTAAAGTCTGTGCTGTGGGACCAATATGTTGCTAGTTTTAGTCTTACTCTGGAAATGTTGGAGAAAAATGTAGAACAGTAGCCTTTTCCTTTAAGAAGAAAGCTTCAAGACCACAATAACAATGAAAGGTCAGTTGCTCAAAGAAACAAAGGCTGCATACTGTGGAACCAGAAAGGTGTTGGTCACATTGTACGTATTCCCGAGGGAAAGAACAGCACATCAGCAGAGGGAGACTAAATGTGCACAGAAATATAACCAATAACTCTCAAAATATGGGCAATTTTATTATATTTTTAGCCCTTGGGCCAATATTTAGATATTACCAGGACATTTCAAGGACAGTTCCAGTGGATAAGGAACCAATTTCAGAGGTTTTTTGACTCATCTCTTGTGCCTGTCTTTACCTCAAAGAATTGTCACTCAAAAGGTAAAATCACATCCTAAAAACAAATTTCTGCCCAGAAGTTTGTCAGAGGCATGAAAATATAAAGGGAGAGTGCAAACTACAGTAGGTCTCTCAAGGTCTTCTTGATATTTAAATGAGTCATCTTCAGCAGATATGCTCCTAAATTTTAGTGACTGGAGGGCACTGATAATATGAGCCGAAAACTAACTCAGGCTAAAGCTCACAAGTACTAAACATGCATACATATTCATGTGTGATTTTGGATGGAAATTAAGACACAATTGCACATACAAATATCCTACAAAGCCTGAAGATTTGTCCAGAAGGTGTCCTCCAGGGGAGAATGTTGAGAAATAGAGCATCTCATTTTGGGCTGATGAAATACACACTGATTATCTGCAGCTCAGATCGACGTTACGATTGGCTGACAATCAAACACTGCTAAGTTTAGTTAAAGGTTACAGGCAATCATAGTAATTTGTTAATGATACAGGGCTTTGGTCTCATCAGAGACTGCCGCAGTGAGCTGGCAGAAATTGTTAAACACTTTGTCTATACAGCCAGCCTATTAGTATGCTATTCTGGATATGTCTGCTACACCAAGGCCAGGAGATGAAACCAGAATAGACTTTATTTCGACTTCTGTCTTATATGTGAGCTTGGTTACATGTCATTGTTTTTTCTCTTTTGCATAGGTGACCACAGGCAAAAGGTCCACTGCTTTCAAAAAGTTCAAAGTGCACTTACCAGTCATGCTCACTCATCTGATGGACTGCTATTATTAAAAAGTGAAGCCAGAGCCTGTTAGTGATTGAGGCCTTATTGTGAGCAAGTTGACAGTCTTACCTAAAGGCTTCAATGAGTCTTTCCACTTTCTGTGCTTCTCCCTGTACACGGACGTGAGCTTGGAACTTTCTCAGGGCTTCGTCGAGCTCCATTCCTGAGAAATCCATCTCATCCACCACACAGCTATAAAAAGACAGACAGAGAGGAAGAAGAAAGCAAGCAAGACGCAAAGAAGACTGAGACTTGGCTTAGCTGTAATGTGTCAGTGTAATGAGAAGATGAGTGAACCAGCGTGTGTGTTAGTACGCATGCATGTCCAACAAAACTATGAGTACCCAAGTGCTGATGGCAAATCTTTCTCTTTACAGTCATGCTTCCATTACAGAACTAGTGACCTGGAAGAGGCACATAGAGACAGCACATGCATACACAAACACACTTTGTGCAAACATCAATAGAGAGGAAAGATCTGACGACAGTGGGAGATAAGAGAGAAGGAAAGAGAAGGATGAGAGGGTGAAATAATGACATGCAAGAGTAAGGGAGCAACAGAGAGGTACATGAAAGGATGTGGCAACAGGAGTAGTATGTGAACATGAATGTGCATGTGTGTATTTGTGTTCATGCATGTTTGTGTGAAAGAGTGAGGGCGTGCGCTCGTGTGTGTGCTCAGTGCAGTGACCTATTTCTACAGTCTCTGCAACAACCTCAGCAAAAAGCCTCACTATCCTGGATCTCTAGCTACACTGGTTAGATGCAGAAAGGGTGAGTGTGAAAGCATTAAGTAAATTCATGTTTTCATGGATGTGTTGCATTTATGCATGGAAGCGCTGCATGTTAGCTGACTTTGTGTGTGTCTGTGTGTTATCCTGTGGTGGTTAGGTTTCACTGCTGATTCTCTTTTAGATATTCTACCTGAATTCATTAAAGTTAGATTCTTTTATAACATCCAGTGAGTTGAGGATCACAGTTTATTCTGGCCTTCAGTATGCACATCCATACAGTCAAAAGCTCCAAACCATGACCTTGACTTTAACGTCAGCATGGATGAGAAGATCTTGAGATGGTTAGAGTAGTTTAAAATTTGATCATCTGCAATTTCATGGAAACTACGCAACTAAATCTGCTGATGAGGACTATGTGATATGGTGGAAACCTTCAGAACTTCTTATAAATGAACCTCAAGACTGTTAAGTCAAATAATTAAGTCATTCAGTTTAGCAGCAAACAGTTGAGTTTCTCACTTTGTAATAATCAAATCTGCAATTACATATGCGTTATTTAATAAAAGTGTAACGACTGCAGTTAAGTGTAATATAATGTAAATAAATTGGTTATGCTTCACATGCTGTCTTCTCAACCAAGGAACCTGGATTAGAGGGAACCTTGTGACCGATTAAAATGATAAAATACAAATAAATTACAAATGTAGAGCCCAGCATTTTTATAGCTTGACCACTGTCAATTTAATTACAGGGGTACCCAATGGCTTGATCTAAAAACAGTTATTAATTGTAACTAAACCTAAAGTCATGTATCTGTGAAGATTCTCAGTCATCCAGGCCATGGTTATCCCAAAGGTTCTGTTCAGTAGCAAATGGACTTGATTCTTGAAGATGTTTCGCCTTCCATCCAGAAGGTTTCATCAGTTCTGCATTTAAAGTCATGTATATGTATATTTATATGTATATGTATATGTATATGTATATGTATATGTATATGTATATGTATATGTATATGTATATGTATATTGGCCATATATAAACTCTGAGAACTCACTCAAGCACATCTCTGTTGAATTGCAGTTTGCTGTTTCCCAGAAACTCTCCAATCATCTGACGACTCAGGCCCTTCCTCTGCAGCAGAAAGTGAGCCACTCCGATGGCTGTGTCTGGGACAAAACCACGTGTGATCAGGAAGTGGACACCTCTCTCTGGGTTCCTGCCCACAGATGGACAACAGCAGAAAAGCAGATACTGTAGTGTTAGAGTTAACATGGTTTGTGTGATGTTCTTGTTTGTATAATTAAAAGGATGCATGAATTTGAGTGAGAAAGAAAGCACTATTTAATAGGAGGGTGTGTATGAGAGAAATGTGGTCTGTTTGTGTAAGAGAATGAATGGTAGAAGAAGAAAGAGAGAAACTAAATGTGCATTCATGCACAAAAGTTGTTAGCTCTGAACTTCTGGCTCAGACCCACTGTCACTGATGCATATGAGTTAATTTACTTTAATTTGTATTAACTAATGATAAGTGCAGGCCAACCATGGAATCTATTTATAGAAGCTGAGAGGCTCTCACATTGTTCATGACCTTCTTGACTGCATTTTGTCTTCCAGCTGTATTTTCCCTCTTTTCTACCTCTCCGTCTCTCTTCCTCCTTTCACCAACCACGCATCTCTTTTTTTCTCTTTTTTTCACGGACATAGCAACATCACAGGATGGTACTGAAAAGGCAGCTCCTCCCAACAATCACAAACCGTAATGAGCAGCTGCTTAGAGCAGTTTGCTGAGCCATTGGAGATTTGTTAGACACAAACAGTAATAAGGGTACTTTGAACCCTGAGCCAGAGGGTGCAGAAATATTTAACAGTTTTCTTTGTGCGACAGTGTTTGTGTGTGTTTGTGTTTGTAACCCACTCACACATTGAAAAGGTTGAGTCCTATCCGATAGAGGCGTTTACGGTGTGTGTCAGTGGACAGAGTTGGCGAGCGGCACGAGGCTGGATCCTGGCAGCGGTCCCTGGGCAGAGAGACAACCAAGGCCTGCAGAGCCTCAGGGCTTGGTCCCCCGGGCATCTGCTGAGGATGAGTGTAGTGGTACTGCTGGTATTGTGTATAAATTTGGGCAGGCTGCTGGTTAGACTGGGTTGAGGTGGAGATGGAAGTGGAAGTAGAGGTAGAGGTGGAGGTGGATCCCAGTCTGTCTGAGCCACTCTCCCCCTCCACCCCTCCTTCTCCTGGTAATGGCACTGCAGATCCCCTCCTGGATCCTGGATCAACCATTTCCAGCTCCTCACTGGGAGGAGGTGCAGGAAACTCTGGCTCCTCCACCATGTGACCATCTCCTCCCCCAGCCATCCCACTTACAGATGCCTTCCTGCTGCCTGGGTCTCCACCACCTGCATTGCCCAGAGAGGTGGTGGTTGTGGTGGTGGCTGAGGCGATGGTGTAGGAGCTATTGCTGTCAATGTGAACAGTAACATCCCTGAAGGCCATGAGCAGCGAGCTGGCACTTCGAGGCAGACAAGCGCTCTCAGCCGCTGCACGAAGTGCCCCTGGGTCCATCAATAGCCCCTTCCCTTCTCCACCCTCCGACAAGCTCCAACCACGAAGGGCATCGTCAATTGATTGGGCCAAGGAATGCAGCTGAAAATAGGATGATAGAAAAAACACTTAAAATATGATTCAGCTCAAGAGATTTGATTAATGTATGGAAATATCAGCAGGGTTGCTAATTAGTGACTTTTTGCAATACAAGTGGAGATAGATAAACAGTGACTGCTGGTCTACTCTTCACACCACAGCATTCAGATGAACCTGTCAATCAATGCAGTTCAGCTTATAAATATAGATATAAGACTGATTGGCTACTGAGTAACTACTCTTTGTCTAGATGAGGGCTAGACTCTTCAAATGTAAATGTTGTTCAGTGGATGGCAATAGATGAAAAGTCAGAGAATTTAGCAAAGGCAATACCATTTAACCTGAGGGGACCATAAATGTCTGTGCAAAATTTTACCCCAATCTATTCAGCAGGTGTTGAAATAATTTAGTCTGAATCAAAGTGGTGGACTAACCAACTGTTAATCCCTGGAGCACTGCTGCTGGAACGGTTAAGGAGAACATATGAAGCTAATAAAACATCATCTCTTGGTTTTTTTTAGACTATTTTAATCCCTTCTTAGAACTAAGTTTATAGGAGCTGTGACTTGAAATAAAAACTCACTTGTTCTGAGAAACAGTCCTCCAGTTGTGTGAGTGTGGGTGCAGGGGTTTGAGGTGGGACTGTGGACGAAGGAGGAGAAGGAGCCATAGTTGGGGCAGATGCAGGAGAGGGGGGCAGAGAGGTGGAGCGACATGGAGGAGGAGGGGGAGTTTTAGAGCGCAGAGGTATTTGTCCTCCTCCTGGGTGCAGACTGTAACTGTGTCTCTGGGCTGCATTCCGGTTTCGGCCTGAAGGGCTGGGTTGCCGCAGGGAGATCCGACGAGGAAGCTTGCTCTCTGACAGTGAGTTACGAATCTTCTGGAAGTTTTTGCTGAGCTGATACTGACGAAAAGCCGTTTGGATACGACGGGCTGCTCGCCTCGCAATGAGATGACCTCCATACTTCTGCTCCAGCTCTTCTATCTAGAGGCAGGAGGACAGTTGGGGGTAGTGAGGTTAAATATCAAGTATGTTTAGAAGGCTCTGAAACACACTGAAGACACTGCAAGTGTTCTATTGCAAAGCACAGAGCAGCCACTGAAAATATGTATTCATCCACCAGCAGGCAAACATCATGATATCATTTGGTGCCCATGTCTACAAAAGAACTTCAGCTTTGACGGAGTCATGAAATTTACACTTACACCCTTCTTAGAAGATTCTTTCTTATCTGCCCTCTCTTTTAAAACCAGTAAGGCTTTATTGTGTTAGAGCCAAAGTAAACATCATCTATCATCATTCAACTGCTAATATTGGCTGAATGACCATGGGAAGGAGGATGGATGGGATGTGACAAAGGTGCTATTGAGAAAATGAACAGAAAGGTAAACGCCTGCACAAGCCTATTTCTGTTGTGTTTGCTGGCAGAGCAGCTCATCCCAAAATCTGAGCATCCTCCAGAATTGTGCCCTCCTATATTTTCAGCAAGAGGCAAACGAAGGAAGAGAGAGTGGGAGGCAAGGGGAGAGCAAACAGAGAGGGAGAAAAATGAGGACAGCCACACGTGTTTTTAGATGTTAATGCAAGCAGGCCTGCGAAAAGTACATGTATACACACGCGCGCGGATACACACTCATATGCTGTAGCAGCAACAGCAGTAACAACAGCAGACCCTTCAGTAGTTTGCTATGAGAAATAAAGACATCTCCAGCCGCCAGAAGCAGTTATTAGCTGTTACCATGACAACATAGCATCTTTTGAGTTCCTGTCGCTGTTGCAGTGGAGTTGCTGGTGCTCCTTTTCATGTCAACAGAGACAGAAATAGATCTGAATGGGAGTCTTTGTTGTCATGCAAGACACAATGTCAAATAATCACACACATCTCCTCAAACTAAACAGGTAGAAAAGTCAGCATTTGCTCCATCCCAGAATATGCTTATGGGCCCGCACACACCTGGATAAAAGACATACCTGTTTGTTTTTATTCTCCAGAGAGATCTCATACTCGCTAGGACCCTCCCTCTTGGGCCCCTCAACTTCCTGTCCACCACCAGGGGATGTTCCATCTTCCAGGCTGAGCATTCGCCCACTGTCATGAAAGTAAGAACAGAAATTCATCAGCCTTCCTTACTGACCTTCAAAACTCCATTATTATCATAGTTTATGTGTGCAGGCAGGTCATCAACTATGCACAGTGTGAAGAGGTTCATTAGGCAAGCAGCAGGTGGAGAGTGATGTGTGGCTGTAGTGGCTTGGGGCAAGGATGACTGAGTTTATGTGTCTCAAAGCCCAAACGGATAAACTTGTTTTGACATTCCAAGTCACATCTTGAATATATTTATTCACATCATCACAATAATGTAAAATGAAGGAGTTAAGCAAATTTCTCACATTTGCAGAAGCCACTTGTACTAGCACATGTGTTCACAGGTTGAAAGTTTATAATTTGCAAGCTATTCGGTCCAGTTTTGAGTTCATCATGGATGGATTTATGGTGGGATGTTTTAATGTCAAAGAGATCTCTATATGGTAATTCAGTTTCAAACTACACAAGGCAATATATATATATATATATTCATGCACAATTGCACTCATCACTTTAGTGGTTGCAATCTGCATTATTGAGAAACAATCAGCTCCCAGACTGAGCTAATTAGAGCTCTAGATAACACTGTCTCATACCTCGTAATCTTTACTGAGGTGAAAAATGGTGCAGTAGGGAGAAAATTGTGTTTTTCTGGACAAAGCCTTGGTGGTGAAAGAATGGTGTTACACGTTTGGGTCTACAGTCTTAATTTGGCACACCAACAGTGTCCCACCAGATGTTTCATGGAAATCTGTGCTGAATTGAGAATGCATCATTTTATGAACATTTCAGTCTGCTACATAGAAATAATAATGACTATTTTCTATGAGCTGCTCTTGGATTACAGTACTAGGGGAGACATGCATGACTAGAATAGATATCCTCAAACCTTAATCAAATTGCTACAAATATTTAATATTCAATAAACTGGCATTTCTGTAATACAGAAGAAGCAGAAAATGATTCAGGGCTGTTTCCCAGCACTTAATTCCCCAGACTGAGCCCATCCTCCTCTTATAATCCCAGTTCATGTTGAAAGATGGAACAATGTGAGGCATTGCAACATTACAAAAATGCTATGAAGGCCATGAAAAGCCTAACAAAGATAGTTACCGAGATGCCACAACAGAGAAGATCTCTTTACTGTATAAAGTTTACCAGTTATCCAAACTTTGTTACAGTGTAAGTCTTATAGAGTATGGATTCTCAAAAAGCATTTTCTCAGGCATTTCACCTCTACGTTTAGACAGAAAACACACCCCATGAGGTTTTATAATGCTGTTCAGTGATGAGTATGTGCGCATGATGTCGTGTACTTGTGCAATCTGTCTTCCAGCCAGATAATGCTTACTCTAATAATTTTTACACGAAAGGGACTAGTGCTAAACAGGACTGGGGAAAAGAAAAAGCCTGTTCATGATTAAATAATGAGTGCCTCACTAAGGTTCCTCTTTGTTTGCTTTGATTGCTGTGAAAGCAACTATTCTGGGTCCCCAGCCAAAATCAGAGATAGAGCCAAAGAAGCGTGGTCATTTTTAAAAATTTGATAAAGTTTGAGATAATAAAGAAAAAAGAAAATAGAGTGGAACCAGGGGAAAAGCCAGATAGAATCAGAAAAAAGAAATGGCTATAGCAAGAGCGGGTTGGTGTTTGCATGCTGGAGGCTGTCTCTATCAAAATCTCCATTAAAACACTGCCATGCCCCAGTGCTGCCTCAGAATACATTAGAGTACATTAGTATACATTAGAGGATTTAAAAGCAAGAGTTGAGCTATTAATGCATCTGGACAGCAAAAAGCCTCTGTAATGATATGGGTGGTATACACTCTCTCATTTTCACTTTGCCATACAAATATGTACAGCAGCAATAACAACAGCAAACACACACTACTGCTCTGACTGCAAATGTGACGTCATGGTGGAGGAGAAATGAACATCTGTCAAATTGCATCACTCAAGGTCCCACAGAGACCAACAGTACTGTACATACAGGCACAAAGCACAAACAGGCACACATACAAAGACTGAGCAGAAGAAGAAACAGGTATGGCAGGTTAGGCTACAGGCAGATCTCACAATATCTTTTTAGGAGATTTGATTCAGTGGGTGTAGGCAAACTATTTCATATGATGATGATAAGGAGCTACATGACTCTTCTACATCTTATCATCTCAGCAGGCTGTCCACTGCCGCTGTGCCATTAGCATGTCCAATCAGGACTATGTGGGTGTTGGAGTTAAGTCATCAGATCAGAGAGAAGAGATGGATTCCAGACAGACAGATGGTGATATTAATAAAAACAGAATGAGAGACTTGACATGGAGGGATGAGATAGAAATAATAATTGCAGAGAGGTGGTGAAAAGACATGATCTTCTAACAAATAACTAAATTATGAGAAGAGATGCAACACAAGAAATAGAAGAAGATATTGCAGCAGATGAAGAGACAGACTTGACTGGGAAAACATTGACTGCATTTAGAAACAGAAGTACAGAGGATTAAATGATGGAAGAAATACTAGATGAAGGAGGGCACACTGTAATTACTAAGAAACATGACAAAATCAGCTTTTCAAAGCTGAGTTAATTCAGACATCCCAGAGTGAAACGTCATGCATTCACACACGCCCATGCATGCAACAAAAAATCTGAACAAACGCATACAACAAACAACCCTGCCCACGTAGAAACAGCCAGCAAAAGTAGCTACAGTTGATTCTCAAAGTCAATATGTCTATTCTCCAGTTACTATGGTAGTGGTAGCAATTTCAGTACAGTATCTCCCCCTCTCTCTGTCTACACTGCATGCGAGTTACCCTGAGGCTGCAAGAGCTATAGGTTTGTTATGGAGAATTTAACACTAGCTGTAACTCCAGGCCTCACAAGTCTATAAACGCGCCAATTCACATACTGTATAGCATAGTGCACATAGGAAAGGATGATTAAATAACTTAGATGAGCCAGCACATGTATGAATAGTGTATATACACAGACACAATGTTTTCAGTTGCTCAAATAGTGCACTATAAGAACAGTAGGAGAAGTAAGCATAACATATACACTGCTTGAAAAAACACTTCTGGGATATCAACCTGTCCATTTAGGAAGCAACACTGATTGTTAATCAATTTCACCTACTGTTGTGCAAAAGGAACAGACAACAGGTGGAAATTAGCTGCAATTAGCAAGACAACCCCTATAAAGGAATGGTTCTGCAGGTGGTGGCCTGTCCTTATCCTTTGTGGCCATGTGACAGACGTGATAGAGTCTGGAGACGTGGAGGACGTTCTGCTGCCTGCAACATCCTCCAGTATGACCAGTTTGGCGGTGGGTCAGTGATGGTCTAGGGAGGCATTTCCTTGCAGGGCCACACAGACCTCTATGTGCTAGCCAGAGGTGCCCTGACTGCCATTAGGTACCGGGATGAGATCCTCAGACACATTGTAAGACCATGGTGAAGTGGTCCCTTGGTTCCTTCTAATGCATAACAATGCTAGGCCTCATGTGGCAGGAGTGTGTCAGCAGTTCCTGCATGATGAAGGCATTGATGCTATGGACTGTCCTGCCCATTTCCCAGACCTGAATCCAATCAAGCACCTCTGGGACATCATGTCTTGTTCCATCCACTGACGCCACAACGCATCACAGACTGTCCAGGAGTTGGCTGATGCCCTGATCCAGGTCTGGGAGGAGATCCCTCAGGAGAACATCCATCGTCTCATCAGGAGCATGCCCAGACGTTGTAGGGAGTGAATACAGGCACGTGGAGGCCACACGCACTACTGAACCTCATTTTGAATTGTCTTGATGAATTTCCACAGAAGTTGCAGAATTAGCCTGTGATCTGACTTTTCCACTTTTATTTTGAGTGATTCTGAATCCAGACCTCCATGGGATCATGATTTTGATTTCCATTGATCATTCTTATATTATTTTGTTCTCAACGCATTCCACTATGTAATGAATAAAGATTTTCAACTGTAAGATTTCATTCATCCAGATCCAGGATGTCTTGTTTAAGTGTGCCCTTTATTTTTTTGAGCAGTGTACAAAACTAGAGCTAACCATAATATAAATAAAACTGTGATTAGTATTTGCTTCTGTCTTACCTGGACAAGCCTGTGGCGTCAGCCTCCGGATGTTCAGGGGCAGGGCAGCAAAACTGATGCAGCACGGTTTCACTTCTGTAGAAGGGCAGAGGAGACAAGGAGAGGTAAGTAAGGAAGACAGGCAGACAGAATTGGAAGTACCACCAGTCAGTCAGTTATTATTAGCTGTTGCTAGTTGTTTCCCTTGTTTCCATATTCCCCTTTATGTTCATGCCTAGTCCAACATCCCAAAAGATCCTTAAGAAACTCTCATTAAACTCTTCTGGATTATTTCACTGGATTCTGTGTGCAATCTGGCACTGATCCTGGGGTAAATACCCTATGTAGGTCAATTCAGGGCTGAGAAAGCTTAGAATGAGTGTGAGCATTTATATGATCATGTCCGGATGTGCTTGGCCCCTACAGTTGCCCAATCCATTAAATCAGCGGTGATTTAGCAGAATTCCTAAAACCCCATCTGGACAGATGGTTACTCCAGTTCTGTTTCCTGCTCTTTCTTTTTAAGTTCCCCCTCTCATTTCTTTCTCATACATTTTACATTTACATTCATATTTTAGGTGTTTCGCTGGTCCTCTGATCTGGAACAATTTAGTTTCAAGAGAACAAAAAAAAAACAAACAAAAAAAAAAAAAACACGGCACATCATGTGTGTTGTTCAAGCTGTTGCATAGATCGACCCTTTGACCCTCTGAATGCTGGACACCCTTCGCCACCAGAGACATAAAATGTAGCATGATCATCAATGTCACGCAGCAAAAATTTTGGAAGATGCGGGTGTGAGTGTGGTGTCACATTAGGTCCCTACACAATGAGCTGAAAGCATTCAGTTGACAGTGAATTTCTTGGCTATGCAACAGTGATTCTTCTGACTTGCATAGCCAAGGCACAGCATATTGCTCATGACACAGAACTACAGTGACAGGCATTCAGAGTCAGCGCAAGACTCAGAGTGACAGTGCGAGCTATAAAAAGCTACCTTTTCACAGCAACTTCCAGACTTAAAGGGACACAGATTTTTGTTTAAATATCTCAGATCAACACTCGTCACTCTGTTTCTATGAATAATACTCCTCCATCTGTAACACCAACACATATAAACACACACACAGGTCCACATGGAAATGTACTGCGCATGAATAATTTGTTCTCCATTTAGTAGTCTGTTTGCTGTGGTTCACAGCCTTAACATTGAAACTTTGCAGGTGGCAACAGTAAAACACCTGCTGCCTTTATGGACATGATTGTCAATATATTTGTAAACTACATCTGATTATTCAGTTTGACTACAATGATTGAGTTTATTTGTTGTCCAGCTCTCTTTGGTCTTCTTTGGTGCCTGAAAAAACAATGGATTATTATTAAAAAATTGATTATCTTTAAACATACTTGTCAATGCATATACCAGATAATTACAGAAAAATTAAATATAAAGAATAAGGCCGAAGTGAGTTGTGTGTTGCATCTCCAGGTTACCTATTTTTTTTTAAATTCTACCCATTTTGACTCACTTTACAATTTCACTTTGACTTTTTTGGTTGACCTTGACCTGTAATCAGAAAGATTCCTCCTATGATATGATAGATGACATTATTTGTTTCATTTATTTCATTAAACAAAAGTAAAAATGTGCAGCAGTGCATCAATGACTTGAAATAGTATTTGCCACCTTCTTGATTTTGCATTTTTGTCACACCATAAAATGATTCAGATCATCAAACAAATTTAATATTACACAAAGATAACCCAAGTAAATACAAAATGCAGCTTCTTAAATGATGATTGTGTTTATTAAGGGAAAAAGGCTGTCCAAACGCACCTGGCCCTATGAAAAAATTGCTAAATTATGAACTGTGATTAATCACATTTTTTGGAAAGAGTTCAGTTTCACTATATAGTGTGTTAGGGCAAATTACAGGCCAACCAAGTTTGATGCACAGAAACAAAATCGTGTGGAAGAAGCAGATGAATTCGAGCACACTGGATATTTTAACTATTTCTGTCAGTTGCAGATTATAATTTGTTAATCAGATGTAGGTAGATTGATTTTAGCAATTTTGAACAGACTAGACTTAATATGCTAAGCTAAAGTTATCAGATGCAGATGTAAGCATGGTAACATATTTCACAAACTGTCAAACCATACCTATACCTAAAAATCCGTGGAATAAAAATTGAATAAAAAAATTGTACACATGGAGAAAATGCAATGAAAAGATTTGTTATATATGTAATTTTAAAAAAAAATTCAAATGGTTAAGTTTATAAGGGAACAAGACTGAGCAATACTCTTTAGTCCAAAGTGTAAAAGCAGTGAACTGAATGACTATATGAGGCTCATGTAAAACCATACAACCTTGCCCAATTCTGCTTTGTTCATGCAGTGAGGAAGAGGCCAGGTTGTTTGGACCTCTGAGCACACATACGCTCTTAAACACACACACACTCAGCAGGTCCATCCATCTGTTGTACAAGACACACACAACGCCCATCCGCCTCCAACGATTACAAAGAGAACAGGTGAATATTTTAACAGTACATGTCTTCTGCTGTCTGCCCATGTTCTCTCTCTCTCTCCATGTGCCACGTCCTCCCTCACACCATCTCTATCCTCTTTCCTGTTTTGTAAGAGTGCATTAAATGCAGTGCTTTTCATCAGCCAGTATCCAGTAGAGAGAATAAGGGTGGTTGACATGCAACAAGAACAGCTCCATTTGAACCCCAAAATTTGCTAGTACATTGTGTGAACCTTCCACTGCGCCACTCTCTGCTGTCCAACCTTTTTGTCCGCCAGCAAAATAGATAAACTGGGATGACAGCGTCCCTGAATGCACTCCTTTTAAAAAAAGGTTCTGGTCTCTCTCTTTACCTGTCTCACTCCCTGTTTAGTGAAAACTCCCCTACCCCACTTTCTTCTCACCGCTCTGCTTTTATTCTCCACCTCTCTCTCCCTACTTCCCTTTCACTAGTCCACTCCAATATCAGCCTCCGGTTCCTTCCTTCAGACACCTCCAAGGGCTCCATCAAAGACAACGACTGAGCGTGCATCTCTTTCTTTCTATTTCTCTGCCTTTTCCTCTCTCCTGAGAATGGCTGATTACCGTTCGCTCCATGGGCTAAGTGGGGCAGATAGAAGGCTCAGCTGGAGAGACAGACACAGAAAGAGCAGAAGAAAGGATCCTGTCTGTCCCCCCATAGGCATATTCATGTATGCTGGCAACACCAACAGTGTAGAGCAACCAAATGCACCCACAGCCAACCATACGCAAAACATAAGCCCACATGCTTTATCCATAAGTTAAAGCTCTATATAGTAAATACCCACATACGTGCAAATTTTAAAATGTAAAATGTGCAAAACCAAGCAGGACAACACAAGCGCACCAGAGCACACGCACGCACACACACACACACACACACACACACACACACACACACACACACACACACACACACACACACATATTTCACATTCACTGGAATTTCCTAAATTATA
>OMLM01007196.1:1980-28013 GCA_900302695.1 Helostoma temminkii | reverse complement strand
CCAGTCAAACAAGTCTGTGAGTATGTTAGTGTGTGTGACATCACAGAGGTCAGTGAGAGGAAACACACCCTGTCAGTAAACAACCTAACACACACACACACACACACACACACACACACACACACACACACATTTGCACAACAGTTGTAAACCAGAAACATGCTGACACACTAGTAACTTGACAACAGGAAAAGCAGAGGGCAGATCTGATTTCTAGTCAGCTGCTGACAGGATGCAGCAGGAAATGACAGGAAGATAAATCCTGCAACTGACCGCCTCACCTCCCCCTCACCTCTACCAGAAGCAAAACAAGAAATTAGATGTTAAGCTACTGATCTTATCTAGATGGACTTAAAATCAATGAGGAGGTGGGAATGTAAGTTTGCATTCAAGAACATATAGCAGCAACTGTGGGAGCAGGAATGCCATTTAATGAACCTCTAGCCCACTCTGCTGCCTGATCAACTGGTGGACAGAGCTGCTTCTTCAGCCTGCAGCTACAATTATAACAATTAATTTATTTTAATTCACTCCTCACCTGTGAAACTAATTTAAAGTAAGAACCAGGGGTGTTAAACTGATGTCCTTCAAAGAATAACAAATAGTAACCACAGGGTAGCACAACCACAACTATATGCAAGGATATAGAGCACAGCAATAAAGACTACACACACACTCATACAAAAACTCAACTCAAGAGGAGGAAATAAAAGTTTGGCAGGTGAATCGTGTGCTGTCGGATTAATATTAACAACAGCTTGTTTTAATATATATCCTTCTGCACTTCTCTGCTCCTCTTAACTCATCTGTTCTGTGTTACACCCCTCAGTTGAGGTGGATTCCCAGAGAGACCAATCAGGACTCCTGCAGGGATTCAACTTACAGAACACACACATACAGAGAGAAAAAAAGACAGAGAAAGATGGGTTTCTCTCATTAGATGGTGATGATGTGCTATGACGCTTTGGTTCCAAGCAGAGAGTAGTGCGGAGTGTGTCTCCATGTATGAGAGTGTGCATGTGTCTCATCTAACATGGCAGCATCAGAGACCCACAGGTCCCATGAGAGTTTGTGCAGCTTTGTGAGTCAGTTCACAGACATAATGCATACCCTAGCACCCTATCATAACTTCAACCATCACAACTAAATGCCTAACCCCAACCATTATCCCAACCTAAACCTATACTAACATTAACTCTAAACCAAGTCCTAATCCTCAAAGAGTTCTTTATATGTGTGTAAGAAAAAGATGAGTGACACTTCCCAAAATGCCCCCACTCCCGTGGGCTACAATCCATCTCAACGTATAGCCATACACACACTCTGACACACACGTTTAGGCCTACAGCTGTTTATTATGTAATGATCCAGTGTTCGTGATCCAGTTCTCATTTAAATAATCCACCTCTTCCTCTTCTGGCACAGTCCTTAGCAGACACTCACAGCTGAAAATTGGAAATTTGCAAGCGCCTTCTTCATTAATTAAACGCCTCTCAAACTGCAGGCCACGCACACGCGCACATGCACGCTCTTAATTATACAGGTTTAGACTGATGTTACACGAATACTACGAAGGATTCGGAACAGGCCACTGTAGCACCGAGGCAAAATACTGAAACTCCAGAAAATTCTGTGTAAGATGCTTTAAAAATTACAATTACTATAGAAACACTCTGACTACCGTACCTCATACGTATAGTCCTTATGTGGTGCTATTTAGGGCAGATGTATAGATGCGAACAACAGTATACCGTCTACTCACTCGGATTTTCTAGCCAGGGTCAGGGATCGACATAGAGTTGTAGGGGTCATCGGAACCAAAGAGCGGCAGCTGGGGCAACTTCCGTCGTTTTCCGGGTCACTTTCAACTGGAGAAACCGTGGACGGATCGGCTGGAACCAGCTGCATGTCCCCCGGGTCCATAGGTTGGGGAGGCGATGGCTGGAGCCCCAGAGCCGCCTCGACCTGTGCTGGTGCAGCCACATGGTCTGGAACAGACCCCGCACTAGTCTTGGGCTGTGGTTCCTGAGGGTGGTGGTGGTGATGAAGGCAGCTAGAGTCGGGGTGATGATGGTGGTGATGGTGGTGATGGTAAGGATGCTGCTGCTGTACCCTGACATCCCGAAGGTGCCTGTTTTCGCCAATGAGCTCGTCCACCCGCCGGTCCAGCTCCTCTATCCGGGCGCGCTGGGTTTGGATGAGACTCTGTTGGTTCTGGACGATGGTGGTGAGCTCCCGCAGATACAGAATCGCCTGCACTGGGTTTTCTAGCAGGCTGGAGCTCATCATATCATAAGTAAGAAGAGAAAAGAGAAGGAGATGAAAACAGAAGCTGGACTGACGGATGAAGGACACGAGATGCAAAAATATCCGTAAGTGCGGATGAGACGGTGGAGTGTCCTTCCGCTCTCCTCTCCTTGATTCTGGTCGGTTGTGGATGAGGCTGCACCGACTGAGCCAGCCTCCGCTTCTCTGGTCGTTTCCCCCTCTCTCTCTCTCTCTCTCTCTTGCTCTCCCCCAACGCGCTGAGTGGTGCTGAGGACAGGAGCCAGATCCAGATGTGACAGGGGAGAGGAGGGGATGAGAGGCCACTGGAGGACGGATGCGTTATTACGCACAGGCATAAGAAAACACCAGAGCAAACACGCACCCTATTGGCTGCAGAACAAGGTTCTGTATCTGAGAGACTCGTGGATCTGGTTTACTGCAAGTAAAGTCTGACAAGACTGATTTTTAAAAATCACAAAACTGATTGACGACATCTTTTATTCAGCGAGAATAGGCTATGTTTTGTAAACTATTAGGTTATACGTTAAACGGATTAAATTTAGTATAACACCACCACTGCCCGCAGCAATAACAACAACAACAACAACAATATTAATAACCACTGTAATGGTGGAATACTGGTTTGGTATTATTGTTTTATCTTCCATTTTTGTCTGGATAATTTTACAGGTTACCTTTGTTGCAGGTTGTTCAAGTCACTGAAGCGAATTCCAGTCAGAAAACAGATTTTTACGAGAGAACCTGAAGGCAACAGGTCAATGACGTGATCACGTGGTTCGAGGATGCGGAAGAACGGAACCGCTGTTTTGCTAAAAAATTAGCTGCTACTGATAGTCGACCTTCCTCTCATTTTTTTTGTTTGTAAGCGATAAAAAATAAGCAGGACACATGGTCAGGTAAGAAGTTTGTTGTCAAGCTAGTGAGCTTCAGAGAATAACGTCAGTAAACTGGTGAGGGTCGATTAAAAGCTCATGACCATTCTCAGCACGGACTTAACGGAACATCAACTAAAGCATTACATAGATTATGTTTGCTAGTGAATCCTTTGGTTGCAGATTTATTAACCGACAGCGGTTAATATTAGCAAAAATGGTGACAATGGTTAACAGAAAATATCCACGGAGCATCAACGTTGCAACACTGTCATGTGAGAGGCAGATGAGGTCGAGAAGCATGATGTGTGAAAGCTGCAGTTTTGACTGTGGATTATTTTATTATTGAATGCGCTTATCAGGCACATGCAACAGGGCAGGGTGCTCCTTGGCTCAAATAAACACAAGAAGACTATAAAGAGACGCAAAGCAGCCGCCAAGGGTCAATTAAGAATGAGAAATAGACGTAAATCACTACAGAGAGACCCAAGATGACCACAAAGTGATGCTTAGGAGCTAAACAGCCTGAAGATATAGAAAATATATTTGTGATTATGTTGTGTCACTTAGTCTGAGAGTCTTGTTTCTTTTGATGGGGAGTAGGGGCTGTTGTGTCTTAGCCTGTGTATGGGTTTCATGACATTATAGCAATCATAGCATGCACAAGATCAGAGTTTGACAATGTTATAATCTAGTTCTTGATGTGAACATTGCTTTCACTTTTCTAGGATGACACAGAAGCACAGCCTGGATGGCCAGGTCTACTCAGTGCCTCTGATCCAGCCAGACCTGAGGAGAGAGGAGGCTGTTTATCAGATAGCGGACGCATTGTTCTATTTGGAGACTATCTCTTCAGATATTTTCAAAAGGTACACAAAGAATCACAAGAAAACACAACAACTCAGCCTATAACACACTGTTTTCTTTGCTATTACTGCAGCATGCGTGGTTATTTCCACTGGTGTGTGGGACTGTGCTTTTTTCAAATCTAATGTTTGATAATACTCTGCCAATACAAACTATGGTTTATGTTGTACAAATGTAAAAGGATGAACCGATTATTATTTATCAGTTATTTTGACAAACCCATTTACATTATGTCTCATGCTTCAAATATCTGTCTAGTGGTTATATATGGGCTGCTTGCATTTCTTGCCAATTCAGTCAGGTCATGAATCTGTCGCAAGGTTATTTTCAGTACCAGTTAATTTGTAAGTCATCTTTTCTAGCTCAGTTAATAAATTTATTCTAAGTTTGTCTTAGAATAAAAGTATGTCAAAGATGCCAAATAACAGTTAACAGACGTTAGAAGAAACATTTTTTGTCAATTTGTGACCTAACAGCTGTGCCGTTCTTGTACATCATCTTTATTAAATGGAAGAAGTCTAAAATAAGCTTATTATTCTTGGATACTGCATTTTCCTCTGTGTGCAGATATCTATGTTCATACTGTTGCATATGTGTGTGTGTTGCTTCCAGGGTGTCTGAGAGCGTAGAGAACAACCGCCGCCAGCTGCAGAGCGTCACTGACAGGATCAGACTAGCTCAGGCCCGTGTTGACAAGATCAAAGGGAGTAAGAAGGCCACTAAGGTAACACAGCACTTTCCCTTTGGAAATGGGCTTTACTTATTTTATCTCTATTACACAATACAGATAAAGAAAGGTGACAAGATCGTTATTAAAAATGAGCTCTGTTGTGTCTAGGTCTTCTCCAGTGCCAAGTACCCAGCCCCAGATCGACTTCAGGACTACACATCTATTTTTACTGGAGCTATAGACCCCTCTTCACAAACCCACCCTCGTCACAGGATTCAGAGCAAACTTCGCCCTTTTGATGAGAAGGCTTTGCATGTGAGATAAATACACCAGCGTGTTGATTACACAAGGTTTTGATTTTTCAGAAGCTGTTCATCTACAACACTACGCCGTGTCATTATTATAGTGAAACTAATACAAAATAGGAGAAAGTGTGTGCTAGCCAGGCGGGCATGTGCCTTGCCTCCCTTCAGTGTTGCTGTGGCATCCACAGTGATACAAATGCATTAGCTCAGACTGAAGGCATATGACTCAATATATGTCCAGTCTCTTACCTATGATAATGAGCTGAGTTGAGATTGGAAGAATGAAATTGCTCATTCTTAGGGGCAGTGTTAATGATGGAGAACAAGTGTAAGTGCTTCTCCTACATGTTGGAAATGAACTACTTGAGGTGAGCAGCTGTTGTTTTTTTAAATGCTTCATTGTGGATTATATATAAATTTTGACCTGGAATCACCTCAGGATCCTTTGGGGTGATTGAGATAACATGGTAGGGAAGGACATCTGTGGTGCTTTCTTTAACCCATCATGTATGGTCAGCATCAAAACGATGGTTGGGCTAATTTTATATTTGCTACAAGGGAGTTAAAAATGCAGTGTTTTAAAATGAAGAACAGCGCGTGTATTTATGTGTGTGTTATGCTCAGCAAAAACATCTGTATTATTTATAGTGACGACCACATGTTTTTCCTTTACCATCTTGGGAAACTTTAGAAAATCCAGCATATATTCTACCACATGTGCATGGTTGTTAAATGTGTAATTTTTGTGTATATGTATACAATATTTGTTTGAAAAATTAAAACACTGCTGCCCATTTTGTCAGGTACAGAAATGCATTATTCAGTGTCCTCCACAAAATAAATTTAGTATTGCAGTGTTGTCCATCTGAGTGCAGAAACATTTTGGTGTCATTTTAAATGTGTTATTCAAGATTTAACTGACATTTTGCAGATCTCTCTCTCACACCGCCGCTCTTTGTCTTCCTTTTAGGATAAGTTAACGTATTTCCCTGTGTGTGTGAGCAATAAGAAGAAATCTGAAGATGAGACAGAGGAGGGACTGGGCAGTCTGCCGCGCAACATCTCATCTGTCAGCTCCCTGTTGCTCTTTAATACTACAGAGAACCTGTGAGTCAGTGAAAACAAACTGATACAAATGCCAACTGTACACATTTGATAGTATTTTCTTCATATCTTTGTATTACTTTGAAGGTATAAGAAGTATGTGTTCCTTGATCCTCTGGCGGGTGCAGTTACAAAAACACACACAACGCTAGAGACAGAAAAAGAAGATAAACCATTTGATGCTCCGCTGTCCATTACAAAGCGAGAGCAGCTGGAGAGACAGGTACGTCCTTTGCCTTTTTCCAAACAAAAAAAACCACACACACATACATACATACATTTAATCAGAATTTTTATATGTAGGATTGGTAATGACACATTTAATGAATAAATGTGATAATCTTTTCTCTCTAATAGACAGCAGAGAGTTATTTCTATGTGCCAGACCTGGGTGAGGTGCCTGAGATAGATGTGCCATCCTACCTGCCTGACCTGCCAGGCATAGCAGATGATTTGTCCTACAGTGCAGATCTTGGACCTGGCTTTGCCCCTTCTGGACCCACACACAATATCCCTGAGCTGCCCTCCTTCTCTGAAGAGGGCAGTGTACCAGGTACACCAATATGCCATCTAAAAACCCACTTTGGTTATATTTGCAATGTTTATGTGTGTTTTTTCTGAAGTACATTGTGACATATCCACAATTATGCTACATTAGTGCATTTACCTTTACACACACCTTTCTGAACTATTCTCTATTTTTGCTGTTGTATTTGTAAACTCACAGATTTTTCATTTTTGTTTCAGGGTCTCAGATTCAACCTAATGCCGCATCACCTCCACCACCGCCACCGCCACCTCCTCCTCCCCCGCCTGAGCCTGCCCTTTCCTCTGTGACTCCTGCAGGTGTTCCCCCCACACCACCTCCTCCACCACCTCCTCCTATCGACACAGAAGTGTCTCAACCACCAGTTTCAGGTTTGTTATGGCACATAGAAGCCTTGTACAGGATATACACTAAAGACTTGGAGGAAGATAAAAAAAAAATCTGGTGAAAATCTGCTCCTCCGTGATACACATACGCTAAGAAATTCTATTAAACATCTTAAATTAATCAATCAATAAGAACTTCATTGTCCCAGAGGAGCGTTTGTTTGAGTAGCATTACAGTAGCACATTACACAGAGAAAACAAAATGCAGTCAACATAAAGTACATTAGGGGTTTCACATCTCCATCAACATAAATTACACTGCTACACTGACTGTCTCCTCTGACTGCAGGTCCTGTTTCTGGTGCTCCCAGTGAGGTGGTTCAGCCTTCAGACGGTCGTGCTAGTCTGCTGGAATCCATTCGCAATGCTGGTGGCATCGGCAAAGCCAAGTTACGCAATGTTAAAGAACGCAAGATGGAGAAGAAGAAACAGAAGGAGCAAGAGCAAGGTGACAGATTGTTCGGGGATGTGGTCCTGCTCTAGTTTTATGAACTGCTACATGGTGTAGCTTGAACAATAACTAACGCAGTCAAAGCAGAGCACCTGGTTTAATACAGTGTCACACTGCATGACCGTATGTATGTATGTGCTGTGTACACATCTCACAGTGTTATCATCAGTTAGTCGCCTTATGACCCTTACAGAAGACAGCTTCAGTAAACAATTGACTTGGTTACAGTGTTTTTTTAAATTATCTGACTGAATATTAGACGGCATATCTTTACCTTCAGTTCTGCTTGGCTGGCCATGTCATGACCCAGCATTTCCTTTTTGAAGAGAGTCACTCATGCCGATCTAGATAAAAAGGCTTGATGTAATTATGTGCTCCACTTTGAAGTGTGGCACTGGTAAAGTGTTTTCCTGCTCCTATTAATAATTGTATTAATTGCATGTTAATTTTGTAACTGCTTTTCTTTGCTTTTCAGCAGTGGGAGTGGCATCTAGTGGTGGAGACTTTATGTCAGATCTCTTTAATAAACTTGCTATGCGAAGGAAAGGTGAGGAATGTCTTTATGTCAAATCAGATTAGGAATATTCATGCAGGTTATTGTAACCGCATAACTAATGTGTCCGTCTGCAGGTATATCTGGGAAAGGTCCAGCAGGTGGGGAGTCAAATGAAGCTCCTGCTGGTAGTGCTGGTGCTTTTGCCAGGATGTCAGATGTCATCCCACCACCTCCTGCTCCACAGTCAGCAACAGATGACGATGACTGGGAAGCTTAACATGATGGACAATTAAAGCACTAATAACGAACGATGAATGAATGAATGAACGAACGAATGAATGCATTTGATTTTTTGGACTTTTGCTCCAATCGCTCAAAACTATTATAAAGGTTCTACTTCTCAAAGAATCTTGGAGAATCTTAAAATGATAATTATCTTTATAATGTCAATAATTGCACTGATTTGTCTCAACAGAAAACATTGTGAGTCATTTATTGATATAAACTCATTGTTAAACATTAAAACAATAAACAAGCATTATCATTATAATACTGAGATCTTAGACGCATTTACTAACATATTTCTATTAAATAAAGAAATCTTTGCATTACATAACACTTTACATCCAATGCTTTAAATATTTAAACCTACTTCAAAGGCAAATTCACATGGATGGCTACACGAGTGCGGTGCCTGATATCTTTGTAGTAGCTGTATCACCAACATGCTGAATTTAAAAATAGGCTGTACGTTCTAGCGTTCTTCATTTGAGTCAAACTGATTCTCCGATGTCCTGGTAAATGTTTGGATTCATTGTTATTTAACTCAGTTACCTGTTCAGTGAAGACAGACCATATCTAACAGGTGAAATGTCAAATTAAGTACTCAAAACAGAAAGACTACCACAGTGGTTGATACTTAAATTCCAGGCAGTGGACCTCAGGTCTGATGGGCACAAAATGTTCACGAATGGAAACAAGCAGCATGGAACAGCTGAGACAGTCTTGTGATAAGGAACTGATTAGAGGCCTCTAATTAACTTTCAGTGTATTTAGAACACATTGATTTTCTAGAGTTGCAATCTGGTTTCCCAAAGTTATTCTGAGTTTTGTCAGGGTCTTGTAAAGCTGGATACATGTCTTCCTCTGAATCCCGCTGGAGTCAAACTACACCTGTTTCTGCTTCTTCTCCAGGAAGAACTAGGAAACAATACACAGATGTCACATAAACATGTTTGAGTCATGCCACCGTGTTTTGAGCATGTGTAAATACATAATTATACTTGCTCCTCACCTTCCGTAAGGCAGCAAAAGCGGGTCCAAAACTTGTGTGTGTACTGGTGCGGTCTTTGATCCATGTGGGAAGCTTAGAGAGAGTAGCAGGTCTGGAGTAACGTCTGTCGCACAGCACAATGGAGGAATAGTCACCACGGTGACGGATAGCTCTTCCTTTTATGGGAGTACATGAAGGAGAAAATGATTTGATATACTCTTTGTGAATAAATTAGTAGCTTTTTATAAAATTCTATCATAACTGTCTATTGTCAAGTAAACTGCATCATTACCTATGGACTGATTCACAGCCTTCATGCAAAGGTTTTCTATTAGTGCTTGACCAGGGCTCCTCCCTCCAATGTGAGGCTGAAAAAAAAAAAAGGATCATCATTGCACAACCACTGTCCCATTATTGTGCCAGGTTTATTGATGCAATAAAGACTGTTAGAACAGTAAAGACTCACCAGATGTTTGTCCAGATAGGACATCTTTTCCTGCAGCTCTGGGGATTTGATATTGGGATACGGCATTCCTACCATCACCACACATCTGTTACCACAGACAAATAATGTTTAGTAAACTTTCTATATTATGTAGCTGCTGGTTACCCATGTTCCCATGTTTTATGCACACCTGCCCAGATCATCAGAGAAGTTGATGCCCTCACTCATCTTTCCCCCAACCACAGAGAACAGCAATGCTCCTGTAAGTCCACCACTGTCCAGAGCACACCTCTGAAATGAAATTTGAGACCATCAATGACTTTCAGTGGTGAAGACAATTCATTTTAATGACCATATTGTGAATGTGATTTTAACTATCTAATGTGTGAGTAGTGCCAGTTTTACCTGGATACAACGGGAGAACTCATTCAGCACCTGCTCTACCTGATTGGCCTTCTTTGGCTCCTGGAAGATCTGTGGATGTGTTTGAAAGCTTAGGGACTAATAGTAAAGTTCTCTTTTCACTATTTAGAATGTTATTTACTTAACATTAATATATGAGTATTGACACATGATAAAAAAGGCATTCAAGGATCAGAGGGGTAAATGTTCATGGCTTATTTAATGAAGAAATCTATATCTCATGCACCTTCTTCTTGTTAGCCAGGCGACTCAGAGCACCGCTAGCCTCCCAGTGAGCAATGATCCGCCTTGAATAGTCATAAGAAGGGAAAAAACATACGACTCCTCCTGGCACCACGTTACAAATGTTGGAGAGAATGCGCCCAGTTTCGTCCATCTGTCGGCAAACAGGCACGCATTTGACGCAATGCTTGAGCAAATATTACAGCTACAGTCAACATGTGTTTTATGAGTAGGCTTACAAATGATATTACAACAGGAAAGAAGCAAAACAGCATATGTACTATATGCGTCTATTACCATGTGAGGAGAGTCTCTGTTTTGGAAAGTAAAATCCAGCTCCTGACCAGATGGACCACTGCACAGGACAAGAGGGAGAATGTTCTCTGGAGGAATGACATGACCTACACACAAAGATACAAGACAAGATTAAATTACTGGCTCAAACACAAGAATACACACATTGGATATTTTCACGGTGCTAATCTAGGTCATAATTGTTATATGTAGTCAATCACTACCCTGGCAAAATTAGGATTCATACTAAATATAGGCTATATTTGGAGATTTTGTAAAGAATGGTATCATTTATCAAACATTCTCAGAAAGAGAAACATTGATAAACACATCGCTAAGAGAGAGCATCATAAAAACACACAAAGCAATGTGGTGTCCTAAATTGGGCCACTCACCACAGGAAAACTCCGTGATGCGCTCTTCTCCCACTCCAGCAGAAAACAGTAGCTCTTGTTTGAAGTCAGAAACCTACATAAAACATCTTTTAGAATTTAAAAACATATACAGCATTGTATATTCAGTGTATTTATAATATATTTTAAATTACTCACAGGCTGCATGGTTCCTCCTGCAATTATGACTGCTCTGCACTCCTTCAGCACTTGGGCAAAGTGGACTGCTGGATTCAATAGCAGGAACTTCACACTGCTGTCTGACAAAGTACCTGCATGGAAATTTAGGACTGTAGAAGTTTCATTTCATCACTGTCATTTATGGTGTGTTATGTGAGTAAATGATACCTTGTCTGTGCACCACCACTCTGCCGTCAGTGTTGCTGTTTGTGAGAGCCATTAAGAAACCCTCCACCTGCATCATGGGAGATGCAGACAGAACTTTATCTGCTTCTGCAGACCCCTGCTGGTCTGATGAAGTAACTGCACAGAGAGGAGCAGACAGAGCAGAACTTTTACAATAAACATTTAAAAAGTCACTTCATTTAGAGAAATGTTACACTGTTCACTCCAGTTTTGATAAATGCTAATGTGACACATGACTGGATGTGAAAAACACACTAGAAAATAAATGTAACTCAAGGGCAATTCAACTAATAATTTCCAGTCTCCAACCCAAACATGCTATATTCTCCTTAGAATGCGCTTCAATTTGTAGTAGTAGTTTCAGCACATCCTACAAACCAGGCTATGTGCTCTTTGATGGTTTCATACTGCAACTCTAATCCCACATGCAATGAGATGATCATCCCTAGTTATGCTATTTAAATATGTGGGTGGCACAAGCATGTTGACATCTGACCTGGTGCATTGCTCTGGTTGTTCTGTATGGTTTGAAGGTAGCGGTTTAAGCCCTCTGTGCGTCGGTTCTCTTTGTTGGAGTTGCTCTGTGTGTGCACGCTCACACCTGAACCTGCATACTTCTCGGCGAAGCCACTGAGCTGCAGAGAGGAGACACAATTTCAGTAGATTGCTCTCATCATGATGTACAAATGAAACAACACAAAACTGGCATATTAAGCACTCACTTTTCTGCTGACCATGCTCTTCTCAAAGTATTTCTGTAACTAAAATGAGAATAACAGTGACATTAAAGCAAATTTAGTGTTCAGAAGCTATGACTGTGACGGCATCACAACACTGTCAGCTACCTTGAACAAGTTGATATTGTCGATCTGAGCCTTGAAGAGGAAGTTGTTAATGGTAAGCATCTCCGTTCCTAGAAGAAAAAGAAACAATGATTAGCAAATTTCTGCCTGAGTTTGCATTAGAGTCTTTGTAATGAGTGTGTTATTCACTGACCTGTTTGTGTAGTCTGGCTCTGTGGATTCTGCCCCACCTTACCTGGAGGATTTACATCAACAACAGAAATGTCAGTTACCGACTTCGCTTTCCCACAATTTCCTCTCCTACTCATGTTGCAAGCAGCAATAATTAATAACCAAAAACTAATTTTAGCCCAAACGCACTCACCTCCCAGCACCCGGACAAGCCCTTCAATCACAAAGAGAATCTGTTTGATATACATCAGGTTCTTTGCCTTCAGCCTGCTCCTGATGGTGCAAATACGTCAACATTAATAGTCAGGAGGTTAGAATTATATTTAATTACACTTAATTACAAGTGAGTGTACACTCACTTATAGCGATCAGCATACTGGGTGAGCTGGGAGTGGGCACGGCAAAGCTGGAGAAGATTCAGATAAATTCAGCTCATCACAGAGAACAGGTATAGATTTAATCCTAACATGTGTTTGACTGTGTTTACCTGTGCTCCAGTCAGCTCTGAACTGTGTATACATGAGAGAGTGTCACTAAGATTGTGTGCTTCATCTATGATCACCACCTGTTAAAAAAAAAGACAGGTAATAAGCCAGATGAATACCACTTCATACTGCTTGAAAGTGATGAACCTATGACAGAATTTACAAAAACAAACAGTCTCAAATACCTTATGATGATTTCTGAACATATACACTGCTTAAACAACACATCCTGGATCTCAATGAATGAAATCTTACAGTTAAAAATCTTTATTCATTATATAGTGGAATGTGTTGAAAACAGAACAACATTAGAATGATCGATGGAAATCCAAATCATGATTCCACGGAAGTCTGGTGACAGAATCATACTCAAAACAAAAGTGGAAAAGTCAGATCACCGGCTGATCCAACTTCTGTTGAAATTCCTCAAGACAATTCAAAATGAGGCTCAGTAGTGCGTGTGGCTGCCACGTGCATGTATTGTGGATCATGAGGGATCTCCTCTCAGACCTGGATCAGGGCATCAGTCAACTCCTAGACAGTCTGTAGTGCAACGTGGCGTCGGTGGATGATGTCCCAGAGGTTCTCGATTGGATTCAGGTCTGGGAAATGGGCAGGACAGTCCATAGCTTCAGTGCCTTCATCATGCAGGAACTGCTGACACACTTCTGCCACATGAGGCCTAGTATTGTCATGCATCATAAAGAACCCAGGGCCCTCTGCACCAGCATATGGTCTTACAATGGGTTTGAGGATTTAATTCCGGTACCTAATGGCTTCTGACAGTTTAAGCAGAAACAGGTACATTAGTGACCTGCTGGAGGTCATTCTGTAGGGCTCTGGCAGTGATCCCCCTGTTTCTCTTTGCACAAAGAAGCAGATAGCAGACCTGCTGCTGGGTTGTTGTCCCCCTCCACGTTTCCTGGTGTACAGGCCTGTCTCCTAGTATCTCCTCCATGCTCTTGACATTGTGCTTGGAGACCCAGCAAACCTTCTTGCCACAGTGGGCATTGATGTGCCACCCTGGATGAGCTGCACTACCTGAGCAACTTCTGTGGGCTGCAGACACCTCCTCATGCTGCCTCTAGTGGTGAGGGCACTGGCAAAATGCAAAAGTGACCAAAAATCTGCCACAAAGGATGAGGACAGGCCACCACCTGCTGAACCATTCCTTTGTAGGGGTTCTCTTGCTAATTGCAGCTAATTTCCACCTGTTGTCTGTTCCATTTGCACGACAGCAGGTGAAACTGATTCATAATCGGTGTTGCTTCCTAACTGGACAGGTTGATATCCCAGAAGTGTGATGGACTTCGACTTACACTGGAATGATTATGTTCCCTTTATTTTGAGCAGTGTATTTTGTGTGTGAGACTTTAACTACTTAATAGTCTTAACATTCTTCTATTCTAACTTCTGTGTTTCAACAAAATAAAAACAAAACAAAACAACATTGGTGACCATTTTCTAGCAAAGCAATATCTAATCTTACCTGTCCCTTCAACTGGACCCCTGCTGCCTTTCTTGTAGCTTCATGAAGCACCATCTGATAGGGCAACACCACCAACTATGCAGCCATGTGTACAAACAGAGGCCATAAAGATTAACTGCATCTCAAATCTGCTAAAAACATTTAAATAATTAAATCAGTAGAAACAGAAAAAAAGTAATGAGACAAACAGTGATGGACAAACAGAGTGGATGGGGTACTCAGTTACCTGTGCAGGTGGAATAGCGAGGCGTGTGGAGTAGTAAGGGCATGAATGCGTTTCCCTGCCCAACTTCAGCAGCTGCTCTATGTCATGGACTGTTCCCAGAACTTCATCCCTCATCTGCTGCAGTGCTGAAGTTTTATTGTAGGGACACACAGTCTTTGCTGGACCTCGCTTACGTTTTGCACCCTCCTCATGATGTTGTTTCTCTACAAAATGAAAGAACAGATAAAGCAGCTGTTAGTTGTTCATTTAGATCAGTATTGGTGGTGCTAGTATGTTTACAGGCTCTCACCATGTTTGTTTTTCTGCATCTCCATGCAGCGGTCATTAATGCGCTGGATGCTGCCCAAGCCACGCACCTCCTCGTTAATACACAGATTCTACAACATAAAATTTTTTGAAAAGCTGCTGTCAAATGTCATGATTACATGCATTATGATTTTTACAATTACATCTCGGCAAACAATTTTATCCAAAGCTTACAAGCTATCAACTTGAGGTTTAGTGTTTTTGACACTGATTGACACTAGTGAAGGAACCAGTAATCAAACCATTGACCATGTGGTTTGAGAACAACTGCTTTACCAGTGTGTCTGTGAAAATTCTCAGTCATCAAGTTATCTGGAAGCTGAGTTATGGCAAGTGGACTAATGTCAAGTATGGTAGTATGTCAAGTACTTAAGTGTTATTTAAAATCTCTAGCCATGTAATACATTTTTGTAAAATAAATAAAAATACAAATTATTTAATATTTAACACAACATAAATATCAAAGCCCAAAAATAAAAGCATTCAAAATATATGAATATCAGCAGAAATACTTATGTATGATCACTATTTAGCCATCGGCAAAAGCAGCTTTGAACATACAGTGGATTCATTCCTCTGCAGAGTGCACAGACTGCAAGTTGTGACAATGACTCCACAGTTCTTGTTATAAATATGTACATTAATGTTACTACTGTTACTGCGTATACAGAGACTGACGTCTACTATCCAGTGTTGAAGTCCATTCATAAACATGTGGTGTGTGTAGCCCCGCCCTGGTGCTGGAGGATGAACAGCCTGCTCCTACATGAAGACACAGGCTGTCTAGAATGTTCTAGCAGCCTCCAGCAAGATCTCAACTTCCATAATAAATCACTTGAAAATTTCCATATTGTCATGAGTCCAGAAAGGCTGGCTTAAACAAGCCATAATTATAGTTTGAAAAACAGCACCATTTACTTCAAGCGTTCTGAAGCTGTTGGTAGCACTGCCTACATAGCTTTATTATACAAAAAGCTTTAATTTGCTGATCTTTCCACTGCAGCTCAGTGTAACTAAGAGTCTGTTTAAAAGGTTTAAGTTGTTCAATGCATTTAAACACACAGATTTCAGAGAGATGCTGTTAATGTCAGTTTATAACGGAGATTTTAAGCCACTCTGAGGAATGAAACATCTGTCTGACAAGGAAACTGCCAGAAAGCTCTGAAATATTCTAGTTAACACCAAAAACAAGTAATAGCCCTGGAAAGATAATTCTGGTTAACATTCAGTGTGCTTACTATTACCCTACCTGACATTCAACCAGTTATAAAACTCAGTTTGTTGAGACTTTTACTGTTGTATTTGCATATTTGAGTGTGTGTGTGTGTGTGTGTGTGTGTGTGTTTGTGCACATACCTGCCGTGAGCCCAGTGTTACCAGACTGATGTCCTTGCTGAAGGGGCTCTTCTGAACCTCATGAACAAACTGAGCCAACTGGGAGTGAGTGCGACTGCAGTAGTAAATCTGTGAACACAAAATTACACAATTTCATTCAAGGCTTAGTGTCAATAATTAATTATCAATATTAACATTACTCTGTTTTATAGGAGTTCACTCATTCATACAGTTGCTATGGTACCTTATTAACATGTTCTTCAACCAGTTCATCATCTTCATCATCTTCAGCACCACAAAATCTGAGCATGGGAGCAAACTGGTTGTCACTGTCCATTCACTTCTTTTAGGGATGATAACATCTGATAATCAGTAACGTTGGCTCTCACCTGCTTCTGCTCTTTGATTCATCATCACTCTCGTATTCTGCAACGATGAGCTCCTCATCCTCTTTATCTTCTGGCGTCTCTGTTTGTTCCTCCTTACTGAGCTGAAGCAACTTGAAAGCCTCATCATCTTCACAGCTCTACAGACACATGCACATAAAATTTATATATTTAGTTGTAATGTTTACACTAATTGTAATTTTTGGGTAATTTTCTGCTGCCTGTCACTCTCAATGTTCAGGCAAGATAGTTTACCTTTCTTTTCATTGCATACTTTAGCTGAACATTGTTTCTGATCATTTCTAGCCGTTCTTCCCTCTTCTTTCTTTTCAATTCTTCCTCCTGACAAACACACACACACACACACACACACCCTTATATTATTCACAAGTTAAACAGGGAAAGACAAACTTCCCAGAGATCCACAAAGAAAATCTGATCTAAAAATTCAGTTCGTACTTTCAACTTTGACACTAAATCACGTTCAGCCTTTTTTTGAACAAAATCTGTGATCCAGTCAGGCTCTGCTGAGGAGCTGGTTGTTGAGGGCTGAATAGAGGAAACAGAAAGTGCTGCTTCTCCATCCTGCAGCAGAACAGCTGACTCCTGTCTTCTCCTCTCCTCATGGTCTGTGAGCCAACTCAGCGCTCCACAAATCAGACTCAGAGACTTGCCCTGTGTTAAAGATCATACATAAGCAGTTTGAGTTATTAATGAAATTAAAAAACTTTTTCTCTGTCTCATACAAATGTGCACACACACCGTCCCAGTTGGGCTTTCAAAGATGCCAACTTTGCCCTGTTCAAGTGCGCTGTACAATGCTTGCATAAACTGCTCCTGGATGTTGTAGGGCTGGTATGGAAATGGAAACTGGGCCCTGCCGTTCTCCATTCTTGTGAAGTCCTAGAGGAATGATCCAAATGTAAGATCAAACTTTTTCACTTTGGATAAAGACATCAGAAAAACACGCAGTGTGTTTAGACTGGCTTGTATCACCTACAAGACACAATACCCGATAGTGGTGTTTAGTCTAACACTGAATCGCCCAAGCAGACACGACGTCAACCCTGTGAGTTCAGATTCAGTTTAACTCCAATCGTTATTCGTATACATGTTGTAAAGCTAACATCTGATGATGAACGAAGCTACTGTTAAACAGAATTCACAGGTAAATCACAAGGCTACCAGCTACGTCAAATTCACAGCTGGGTAGCTAATTTACAACCAAACCAAGATCACAAACGGGGTTTTATCCGCTGCTGACAACAGATATAGTCATATACTTACCTGCAGATATCCTAAAATGGAGGTTTATTGTGTGTTATTGCTAATGTTTTCAACTCCCGGCTATTCAACAACCGCGCCAACTGACAGAAGTGGATACGGAATCTGACCAATGGGGAGGGAGATAAAATAAGGAGTGAATGTTTTACTACACCGTGATGCCCGAGTAAACAGGGGTGTTATATCTGTGCCTTATTTAGACGGCACTGTAACATGGCACCGTTTATTTATTACATGTTTTGCAGACTAAACTATTGACTGTATACACGATGACTAAACGATAACTAGTAATCTGTGCATGTAGTGTCCTCATTTTCTGTTTACCGCCTCTCCGGAGGAAGCGCCAGTTGTACATGTAACGCCACCAACGCGGGTTCATCCCCCTGGTTCTTCGCAGACTGTCTGGAAAGTTCTCTGCCCTTCTATAAGCGCTTGTCAGTTGCCAGACAGCGAGACAACGTGGGCTTGAATTGACCCAGTTGAAAGCCCGTATTTTGTTAGGATACTAGCGTATCTGGTGCAAAACAATAACAGAGTAGCATCGCAGCTAGCTGAAGGGTGTAACGTGTGTTTCATTTACAGTAACGTTCACAAGTAGTTAGAAACGCTTGCAACCAGTGTTTACTAGTTAGCTAGCTAGCTAGCTAGCTAGCGTTGTCGTCAGTCTGGTTGTTGTTGGCTGCACTGTGTTTGTTTGCAGTAATTTAGCCGTCGTCCCTGTTAGCTTGTCTTAGTGAAGTTTGGTTTGTGGTGCAGGTCAGTAGTAGGAGGAGGAAATCTGCTTCTTGACAATGACTGCAGAGGAGCTGACAAGTGAAGGACAACACACCATCCCAATGGAGGGAGAGGACATCACACCAAAGAAAGACGGGGGTGTTTTAAAGGTAAATGACAATTGTGTGGTATTTAATGTTAGATAATGCAGCTGTTTGACCGATTATTTGGCTGTTCCTTGTTTACCCATTCGGCTAGGCTAACGTTAGCTGTTGATAACTAACTAGGCTATCGCGTTTGCCCCCAATAAAAGCAGCTAACTATATTGTTGTAAGGTTGTTTGCCTTGTTTTGTGGCCACTGGTTGGAGAGCTAACTTATTACCAGGGTGTCGACAATATGGATAATTAAGCAGTTATATCGACCGTCCACTTTTCTAGAAGGCTCTGGAGTCTTGGAGAAGCACCAAATGCAAAAGCTATTAATGCTGATGGACATTTAATATTCACACACATGCACACACTATGGGGTTTGTAACGTTAGTCACTCACAATTAATTATTTGCAAAATACCAACTGCACGGTGGTTGTGTAGGCTTTACCTGTCTGCTGATGGATAAAAAGACTTAAAATGTCTTATGTTCTTAATAATACTCTCTTGTCTATCTGTACATTTTTTCAGCTTGTGAAAAGGGAAGGCACTGGCACCGAGCTTCCTATGACTGGTGACAAAGTGTTTGTACATTATGTGGGCACACTTCTGGATGGCACTCATTTTGACTCGAGCAGAGACAGAGGAGAGAAGTTTTCCTTTGAGTTAGGCAAAGGTTGGTTTTGCAATATCTTGGAGTAGACATGAACATTTCTAGATGTAGCTGCATGGTCTGTTTCAGTAATCATTCTTCTCTGTGTTTAGGTCAAGTAATAAAAGCATGGGACATTGGCGTAACCACAATGAAAGTGGGGGAGGTGTGCCAGCTCATCTGTAAGCCAGAGTATGCATATGGAAGTGCAGGCAGCCCACCCAAAATACCCCCCAATGCCACTCTTGTTTTTGAGGTAACCTTCAGTGGTATAATTTTTCCTCTATTTTGAATATCCATTATATCCTTTATCCGTTTTATATATAAAAGTATATTGTTGGGCTCATGGTTGAAATGCTGTATCCCATATCAGAATATGAGTGTACATGTTTGCACACTTGTAGGTTGAACTGTTCGAGTTTCGAGGCGAGGACATATCTGATGATGAAGATGGAGGAATCATCCGTCGCATTGTCACTAAAGGCCAAGGATATTCCAAGCCTAATGAAGGAGCTGCTGTTGAAGGTAACACATTAAGTCACCACTGTTTCTGTTCTAACATGCTTTATCTGCATATTAATAAATGTTATAACAAGTGCGTTTGATCTCAAGTTTGATTTATGTCCATATTTGGAACGCCGAGTCTGTGTTTATTTATAGATGCTAGCAGTTTTTGGCTTTTGTGCTTTTCAAGCAGTGGTATTTTAAGAATCTGTATGTAATACTGTAACAATCATACTGAATGACATTGCTCTATCAACATCAGTTCATTAAGTTCGAACCAACACATCAGACCACAGCCCTTTAAATAACCACTAGTTATTTAAGCAATTTTAGATTTTTAAATCATGTAATTCTTTTAATCCATACAAACACACCAGAGATGAGCTTTCAAAAATTGTGGGCAGAGTGTGAGACAAGTGGATATGGAAATGCATACATTTTAAAACCTAAAGTGATATTTGGTGCTCAAGTAATGGATCCAAAATATGTATGACTTATAATTCATTGCACTGGCATCATAGATATAGTACATTGTAGCAGCCAATGTGTAGTACTGTGCCACTTCTCATAATAAACTAAGAGATCTTCACTGCATTCATTACTTTAACTTATCAAAGTAAAAAAAATGTGTGTGTGTGTGTGTGTGTGTGTGTGTGTGTGTATATATATATATATACACACACACACACACACACAAATTATTTGAAAGAGCATAAACTGCTGCATTCCTTTTAAGTTGGACTTCCTGGTTCATGTTTCATTTTTCTAATCCTTCTCTGCGGTACTTGTAACAACACGCCAACACCACGGTACAAAAGCACTGGACAAGGTTGCATAGGAGGATTTATACTGATGTTGTTTATATGCTTGATGACATTTAGGCTGAAATAAGCTTGTATGACAAGTGATAAATATTTAATTTCTTCAACATTGGTCAGCGAACTTTCACTTCCAGTTCTTTTGTGTTGACTAGCAGAACAAGTTTGCATTGCTGTGATTAATCTGCAAGCATCTGATATAAAGCCTATAATTTCTAAGGACTGTTAGGAATTTACATAATGCTTCCCTTAGCTGGCACTTCCACATAGCTGACAGTCCACATCATGTTATCATGTTAAATTCAAGAACCTTATTTAAGCTAACCACAGCATTTTTCAACCTCTTTCAGTGACTGTGGAGGGCACCTGTGAGGGACGCGTGTTTGATGAGAGAGAACTGAAGTTTGAGATTGGTGATGGGGAGAGTCTGGGCTTGCCAGTTGGAGTGGAGAAAGCTATCGTGGCTATGGAGCAGGGAGAGGAGGCACTCTTCACCATTAAGCCTAAGTATGGTTATACATGCAGTGCTTATGCTATTGTAGTGTTGTCTTGTAAGAGTTTGCTTGACTGTTCAGGTGTTAATTTCATCTCAGGCTGCTGTGTAATACATGTATAATATCCAGGGTAAATGAAGACATTGACAAAAGTGAATATTCCCTAATATCTTATATGAGGTATTGTTCATTTTTAGGCTACAAGGTTACTAAGCTGTGACTTGACTCTTGAATATGGGCCACTACACTGCAAGACTGTTAGATAACAGTGAGCATGAACATTTACACATATAAAATAACTAACAATAAGTGTCATTGATTTGCAGATATGGTTTTGGGAATGCAGGAAACTCAAAGTATAACATTCCTGGTGGAGCAACGCTGCAGTACAAAATCAAGCTCACAACTTTTGAGAAGGTAAACAGATCTCAGCACTGTGTTTGCACATCCTGATTTTAGCCCGCTTATTGCATATGAGTAGTGCACAGTGACACTTCCCCCACTAAGAAGTGATTAACATTTTCTTAAGGCAAAGGAATCATGGGAGATGACCACAGCTGAGAAGTTGGAACAGAGCAGCATTGTTAAAGAGAAAGGAACACAGTATTTTAAGGTATGCACTACGAGTGAAGGACACAGCGAATTTAAACACAGGTTAACACTTTTTGTGTCTTCTAATGCATTTTTCTTCTGTTTCAGGAGGGAAAATACAAACAAGCATCAGTTCAATACAAAAGGATTGTCTCATGGCTGGAACATGAATCTGGTTTGTCAGAGGAAGATGAGAAGAAAGCCAAAGCATTGCAGCTGGCTGCACATCTGAACATGGCCATGTGCTTCCTTAAGCTGCAGGAGCCAAGCCAAGCCCTAGAAAATTGTGACAAGGTATCTGTTATTTAACCAATTTGGCAGCCATTATTTCATAATGTTTTAGTATTTGCAGGCTAGAGACGTGTGGCTCTGTGAGAAGTGTGTTTATTAGATGTTGCAGTGAGAATAGAGGATAAACAGTGCAAATGTCTGTTACGTGAAAATAGTTTTACTGTAAGTGCTAAGAATTTGTGTTTCGTACTGAAAATATTTAAATGTATTCTGTTCCTGATTGTAGGCCCTGGAGCTTGATGCCACCAATGAGAAGGCTTTGTTCCGAAGAGGAGAGGCACTTTTTGGTATGAAGGAGTTTGACAGGGCAAAAGATGACTTCCAGCGAGTTCTTCAGCTGTACCCTGCAAACAAGGCTGCCAAGACCCAGGTATAAAGCCACGTCTTAAAGCACAATTCAAGAGACTTTCTACCTTTTTTTTTCTTTTTTTATTATAAAAATATAATATAATAGCAGAGTTCACCAATCCAAAATCAGATATATTAGGATTACCCACCTTATAACGTCAGTGTTCAACATGGATGCTCTCCAAAATGAAATGGGTATATGATGAATTACTAGATGTTATTATAACTACCATCAGCTCATCTGGAAATAAGCTGTTATTGCTACATACATTTGCTGGTTTGGGAAAATTTGTGACTATTTGGGGTGTAATGGATCACAAAAGCCACAGTTTGGATCATATCACAGATTTTAAGTCACATCGGATCAGCCCACTTCCAATAAAATGTTAAAACTAAATTATTCACAATGCAGTATTGCCTAATTAATATTTTTGAAATATTATTTGTAGACAACGTAATTCTGCTAAAACTACTCTAGTGTGTTTTTGAATAATTAAGCTCATATGATGGTTTATTAAGCACAAACAGCTGAAAATAATCTATTCTATGTATTATTCACTTAAAAAATACATAACAGTCCTGACATTTAGAATTGGGTGACGTTTAAAAAGAAAACAGAAATAAGTTATTATTGCTCACTGACCTTTGTCCTCCTCTCTCTACTGCTGATGTGATTCAGTGCTGAGCAGGTAGTTTACACCTGGCAAAGGGGAGGCTGGTTAGAGAGTAGAGGGCTGCTGTTAGACACAGTCACCGCAACCTGCTCACTTTTAAGTTCTGTAGCAAATTTACAGAACACTTCTACATAGAGTCACCTAGCATGTCCATAGCAATTAGCAAACAAGCCTCTTGCGGGCAGAGCTAACATTACCGTTATTCGGACAGTTTACGCCTGTTTAACAAGTGTTTATATAAACTATTTTTGTTTTTCATCTCACTTTTATCACATGTACAGTAACAAGTCAGGCAAAACAAACTGTCATCTCACCTGCCTGCTGACCATGACGTCACAGTCATCTGCTTTTAACACGCACCATTCACATGACCGTGCACCTACTTTGTGTCTGTTTACTGTGACTCTGCATGAAGATGCAGGAGGGTGGATCTGAACGGATCACAGATCAGCTGTGGTCCGTTACATCACTAGTAACTAGCAAAGGACAGCTGGGAAATGGGTCTAAGCCCAGATTGAAAATATTTGAAAAAAATATAATATTGAAAATATCTTTTAGCTTATATCAAATTGGTCATGCACTAAAGATATATAATGCATCCTTTGGCTCTTGCTGAACCTGTTTTGTGTCTAATTATGTATCATCACATCCTGCCAGGTGGTTACTTGTCAGAAAAGCATCAAAGAGCAGCACGAGAAAGACAAACGCATCTACGCCAACATGTTTGAGAAATTTGCAGAGAGGGATTCAAAGGTAAACAGTTGTTTTCCACACCAGTAACGAGACTTCAGCAGGTTTTTATATTGTAAAAGAGACTGAATGAAATATGAATGTGATTTGTGTTTTTTATCTCCTCATGAACAGAAAGAGGCAGTGAAGGTGAAGAGTGAGAGCAAGGAGAACAGTGATGAAGAGATGGAGGTTGAGAATGGACAAAAGGAAGCTGCAAGCGAAGCATAGATTAAGATGTGACTGCGTTACGGTTAAGACTTTTGTAATTTCAGCCATTTGTGTTTAAGGTGTGAATGTGTGTGTGCTTGTGAAAGGGGGATTGAAGTGTGTGCGTGTGTGTGTGTGTCAATGCGAGTACTGACTCTGGGTGCGTCTTTACAGGCTTTTTTGTGTCCAGGTTTTTTGCTGTGGCAGCTAGCTGAGCAGGTTTCACCAGATGATGGCACCAAGAGACATGGATTTAGTAAAATTGTGCCACATCCCCATCCAAACCTTTTCAACCCACAGCTCTGAACTGTGTGATCTGTTTTAAACCCTCAGCCGTCAAGGGCTATACTGTTCCCCTTGCACTACCTGCTGTCCTTTACCTTTCCTCACATTTATGCTATCATCCAACCCTCCACTCATGGGCCTACTGATCAATTCCTGGAGCTGATGGATGTGTGCATAGATATGTGTCTGAACATTAAGAGTGCCTGTGTCCCAAAGTACGTATGTAGCCATACTGTGGATAAGTGGAGATTAGCCTGGAATAGCTATCTGACTTTGGAGCTTCTCACTTTTCTTACATATGGAGCTCCCTTATAGCGCCCGGGGTACAGGACTGTTCGCGTTTTCTTTGGAAATATTGACTTTGTACTTTTTTTCATCAGAGTGTTGTACTAGTGTGTCCTGTATTGTTCTCAAAATGATATCTACAACCAATTACCTAACTGGAACATGTGTATTGTAAAGCAGCTACAGTAGAAAGGTTTATTAGATTCTCTTGGACACACTCAAGTAATAAACAGTTAAGTCTTTGTCTTACTGTAAAAAGTACATGTATGAACATGTGTATACCGATACAAGCTGTTTAGGAGTGTAATAAAGAGGAAGACGCGAGCCCAGTTCATTTTAGCCTCAGTAGTGATGAGCAGAAACTGAACTAGGGATTAATTTAAATAAAACAGGGTTGTGAATTGTGTGTTGAGTTAATCTTTGTCTGTTGGACAAGTCACTGTTTGGTCTGCCTTGATGACAGAACGATACAATAAATAAAATATAGCTACAATTTGAGTGTGTGTGATGTTCTTGTACATCTATTCTTCAGTTATCTAATTGCTGTGCAGTTTTGTCTTCAAGTCTTCTGCTTAAAACCCAATAGATTTTTTAAAAATGGCTTGCTATGAAAAATTTGAGTTGTCTTTTTGTAGGAGTAATTGATTCAGCTCAGCTTTTACTCCATAATGTGGAACTTGCTCATTAACACTGACTCACACTGAAATTGTTAGATTCCACATAATTAGAAATAATGAAAATTTACTAAATATTTTATCTGAATTTTAGTTATTGTGTAATATATAGCAGGTAAACCTGTTTCCTACAGTTCTAGTTTGGGGATTACATGTGCAGCACACTAAAACATCTGCTCCTGAATTATCTGGAGAAATTATTCATAATGAATCAAATCCTGTCATCTGCAGGAGTAGGTTGATCACGATCAGATGGCTTAATCTGGAGGAGATTATCAGGTATAAGCAGGGAGATATGTTTACACAGGAACGCGTACATTTTCATGTTTGAGTGATATTGGCCTTTAATAATTATAAAAAGGTTTAATCTAGACAACATAAGATGAAATGTGTCATGACAGCCCCAGGAAAAGCACACAAGAAACAGAACCAATCCCATAAAATGGCTAAAAGGTTGCAGAATTTTATTTTTAAGCTTTCATTTGCTTTTACAACAACCTTACTGTTAAACTTTGAAATATTTTATTGCACCCATTGTGTATTTGCAGTTTTTCACAGGGGCACCATTGTCATCTTTGATTATGATCTCTTCCCCACAGATGGAGAGCGAAGAGCTAATTAGTTATTTGCAGGATTTTATTTGTTTGTTTTGGGTGTGTTTCCCTTAAGTTGTTCCTAGTTTTGTTTTATGGAGGTGTAAGAGGAGCACGTTCACCTGGGCGGCTGTG